>JAOTQJ010166973.1:1949-26255 GCA_025642045.1 Solanum sejunctum | reverse complement strand
AAGGGTAATATCAGTTCAAATATGATTGGAAACATTCTAATTTTATTGTTTTATTTATAAATTTGGATTATTCATCTTAAATTTTGGGAAAAATTAAATTAAAGTCTCTACTTAATATGCAGATATGCCTCAAATTCGTCCTCTTGGGGATTGCTTCAGGCATAGTTTCAATATTCCGTAAGTTTTACGTTCTGCGATGATCTAAAATGTTGTAAGTTATTGTAAATGTTTGATAATGCACACAAACTGTTTGTTGAAAGTACTAAGAGAGTCTGAGTAATTTTTTCGATTTTATGTGTAAAATTTGTTGAATTTCTTGTTATATTGAATATATAGTGAAATCCATATGTTAGGGATCAAAATAAACCTAGCCCATTATTTTTAAGGTTATGCATCGCAGTTGTGTCGAATTCTTCAAAAATATACTCTCTCCGTCTCAATTTATGTGGCACCTTTCAAATTTTGAGAATCAAACTAATTTATCTTTGACTATAAAATTTTCATATATTTTAAAAATATTTTGAATTATCAATTAATGTGACTTATAGTACTTTTTACTTGGTTTAGAAATATATAAATTTCATTTAAAAAAATTTAAACATTCCGTGCACAACTTCTTGATCAAACTTAAACTGTTTGACTCTCGAAAAATAAAAAGTGTCACATAAATTGGGACATAGGGAGTATAATTTTTGGAGAATTCCGACATACACTCGTATTTGAGCAACATAGCATAATATACTCGTTAAGGTGTTTTTTTTTTTTTTTGGGGGGGGGGGCGCTCCTGTTGCACTAGGTATGATTTTGCTTAGTATATTGATTAGCCTTGAAGCTAAGGCGGCTCCAGAATTTAAATTTTATGGTTTCAACCTTTAATTTTTGATTTTTTAGCATCAAACACGTTGCATTGTTAAAGTTATAGATTCATATCTTCTATATGTTGCAATTTTAATGGATTTTCACATTTATGTTTTGCATCGAGAGCACTGAGTTGAGATGAACCTGATACCAGTACTGTGCATCCGCCATGGGACTTGAAGTGAATTAGTATAATAAGCTCGAAAAGAAAAAATCTAATTGATAGACATGACATGTTTTAATCTTTCAGAGGTAGCATGTTGGGTGGGCAAGTGACTTGAAAACAATTTTAAGACAAGATATCGAATTCTTCGATACTCAATCAGCAACAAGGGAGGTTATGGGCGACTTGAAGAAGCCATGGGTGAGAAGGTTAGTTCTAATTATAATTGTAGTATTGCTCATACTCTCGGTTTCTTGTTGGGAATTTAATTATGAACATCTCAACTTTCATTGGAGGATTTACAAAAGAAACTGGTTTTACTCACAGCCATTCCCGCAATCACCATAACCTACGGTGGTGCACTGTTGGTCTTGTCCAAAATGTCAGGGAAAGGTAGTTGGCTAAATTTCCATCTTTTAGTAAATTTTCTGTAAAATATATTTTGAGTTTCAGTATAATGTGCTTATGATCCATCATATTATTTAAGTATATTACCTAGGTTGTTTCTTTCACTGGTCAATAGAAAGTTATAACAGTAAGCTGGAAAATGCTTATAGATCTACTGTCAACCAAGCTCTGGCTTCAGGAATCGGATACTAATGATTACGGTTTTTAGTTATGGACTTGCCTTATGGTATGGAGCCAAATTGATCATAGATAAGAATACCAGTGGTGGAATTTTCTCGGCTATGCTAGGTGGAAGGTAAGAAGAAAATAATTCGCTTTATACAGTCCATGTGATAAACTCCCTCCGTTTCAATTCAAGTGCCATACTGTTGAAGAAAGAACAAATCTTGCCTATGTTCTTAAACTCCGTGCCTAGTCTATATTATCTCATAAATAAAAGTCTCTCTTATGTTCTTAAACTCCATGCCTAGTCAAACTGAAGAATCTCATCAAACACATAATTTACAGGATAATTGAATATTGTTTCACTAGTCAGAAAGTATAATCACATATTTATGAAGCACGAATTACACCAAAAAAGTCACAGTCTATAATCACGTATCTGTTACAGAAGTCTATATCTTATGGAGAACAACTCTTCACTAGAATCTTTAATGGAACCTTTAAAAATTGGAGAAGGAAGAAGAGAAGAAAGACGGAAAACTTTTTCCTGTCCAACGTTTTTTTCTGTTTTTGAAACAAGAGTCCTTTTATAATTATAAAAGGATGCAACTATTCAGAAACATATAGTTGTGTCACTTCTCTTTTTTTACTTAATATAAATTAAATGTATAACAAATACATATTTATTTATTATCTAAATCAATTTGGTTGACCCACGTGGGTGACCCAAATATAATTCCTTCATCTCCCACTCAGTCATAGTGGGTCATTCTCATTCCTTTTCTGTAACATTCATACTTAACGACTAGACTATGTGACCAGTGCATACTTTGAGAGCTTCGTTGCTATACATCTGTTAGGAATGTATAACATCTCATTCAATGAAAGTTAGAGTAGATTCTACTATGCAGTACCCTAGATCATTTATCACATTTATTTTTCTCATCATCTCTTTTCTTAAATTTGAGTTCATCATTATGTTCTTGTCTCAAAGACAAACACAAAGGACCAGTCAATGAACACAAGTAATGTGATAATACTTGATGATCTTCCTCATCTCATGAATCTCTTAATCTCAACTTGATATGCTTTTCTAGAAATGTCCCGCCAGACCAAATCAAGTATGATCTCTTGGCAACATACTAAGATATCAAACACCAAATTAAATCTCAAGAAACTGATTAAAGTCATGAGGGTACAATGTGAAATTACTTGTAATTTTCAGGACTTCACATGATAGCAAGTAGAGACTAAACTTGTATTGCCCTAATAGGTCACTATATGCATACATGGCATGAAATATGTATCACAGTACCAACTCCTTTCCCATGGAGCGTATGCCTTATATTAGTTAAATACTGTGCAGATAATAAGAAAGACAACTCATGTCTAACTTTGAGTTCACAAATCTACTCATTATTTATTCTTCAGAACTCATATCTGCCATTAAAACAAACTAACTCATTTCTATCACACACGATTAGAAACAATCTAACATACGACATTTTGATTATAAACTTTCAGCTCTCTATTATCATCATTTCTGACAATAATTAATTTATAACTGTCTCATCTCTACTTGTCACTTAGACAATAGAGGCGATTGCCTTTGTGAATATGCCAATCTTTCTGTCTGTTCGACATACTTTCTATCCTTAGAATTTTATATACACTACATAAAAAAAATTATGTATATGAACCAACAAGATTAGAAAAATAGGCATTAAAGCAACATTAACTTCAATAATGTGAATTTAAATGAACATGTCTGGGAAAAATAATAGATACATCATCATCTACATAAATTCAATGATTTCACATGTCTTTCATAAGTATCACATGCTATGGTTTTCGTAAAGGGATCTGCTATCATTTGATATTAGATATGTATCTTATGGTCACTTCCTTTTGTGCTACCATGTCTCTTACAAAATTATACTTTATGTCAATATGTTCATCTTCCCAAGGTACTTTAGATCTTTCGTATAGACTATTATAGCCTGACTACCACAATTGATTATGACAGCGCAACAACAATCATTATATACACCTAAGTGAACCAGAAAATAGTTAAGTCAAACAACTTCTTCCACAACAAATAAAAGCGCAATGAATTTCGCTTTCATAGTGGATAAAACTATAGGTGATTGCTTCTTGCTACTCTATGATATGGCGCCATTGTTAGGCAAAAATGCATATCCAGAGGTAATTTTTCTCTCATCTAAATATCCCCCCCAATCAACATAATAAATATCCGACGTAGTGCATAACATAGCATACATGAGGCTTCTAACTGCATTAGCATAAGAAACTTTTCTCATTTGTTCCTTTTCATATGGAGTTTTAGAATACATTATTCGATATAAAGCTTCACTTTTAGAAACTGGAATGTTTATGAGTTTACAATCTTGCATATTAAAGCGTTTAAGAACTTTCTTAATGTAAGGTTCTTGTGAAAGACATAATAATCTCTTTGAACGATCTCTTGAAACCTTAACTCCAAGAATATATGATGCTTCACCCATATCTTTCATCTCAAAAGTAGACGATAACCACTCTTTTATTATTGTCACTCGCAGCTATTAGTATATCGTCTACATACAATGATAAGATCACAAACTTATCTTTGAATCTTGATATAGACACAATGGTCTTCATAAATCATAATAAACCCATATGATATGATTGCATCATGAAAACGTAATTACCATCGTCTAGAAGATTGTTTAAGGACATAAATTGATCTTTGAAGTCGACATACTTTATTTTCTTCGTCTTTTTTTATGAAACCTACAGGTTGTTCCATGTAGTTTTGTTCTTCTAGTTCTCTATTGAGAAATGCAGTTTTCACATCCATTTGATGTAATTCAAGATTCAATGCAGCCACTATAGGCAAAATTAATCTTATTGAAGTAAAGGGTACAACAGGTGAGAAAGTTTCTTCATAATCAATTCCTTCCTATTGTGTGTACCCTTTTGCTACTAGACAAGTTTTGAACCTTTCGATGCTACCATCAGCCTTAGGCTTGATTTTGAGAACCCATTTGCTTCCAATATTTTTTCGGCCTATAAGTAGACCAACCAATTTCCACACTTAATTAGATTTCATTAATTCTTTATCTTTTTCCTCTTCCATTGCTTTTAATTATTTTTCTTTAGCAGGACATGTTAGAGCCTCAATTATATTTCTTAGCTCTTCATCATCTGAAGTAACTATAAATGCTTCTCCTTTAATCTCAAATCGACGACGAGAAAGTTTTGGACGACTTATTCATCGAGAGGTTGAGATTGATAAATTGATTTATCAATTGGTAAGTTACTCCCATTCGGATCAGCAATATCATTAGGATTTGATACATGTGGTGTATCTGCGAAAATAGGAACTAATCCATTATCATTAAGATGATTCCCACTTAAATCTATTTGATCTTTGGCAGCGGAAATAATCTGGTTCGTAGTTTTATAAAGAGATAAGTCATGGCCTATCTCTCCTTGCTTAGGAAAATCATTCGCTATGAATGTGACATCATGTGATTCAATTTTAGTTATAGTGCCACTATTTTGTTCACCTATGAACACATAACCATTAAATTATTCAGAGTATCTTATGAAGAAACATTGGCTTCCCTTTGAACCTAATTTTCCATATTGGGAAGAAGGATTATGAATAAAAGCAACGCGACCCCAAGCCTTTAAAATGTTTAAATCGGACTTATGTTTAGTCCATAACTAATATGGTGTAGTCGTAACTGATTTTGAAGGAACATTATTAAGTACAAAAGTAGCAGAGCATCACCCCAATAGGTGATTGGCAATTTTGCTTGTGCCATCATTGACCTAACCATTTCTAACAAGGTTCTATTTTTTCATTCCACAACACCATTTTGTTGTGGAGTATAAGGAGTTTTAATTGCCTTTGAATCCTTTTTCATAGCTATTTGAACTCATTAGACAAGCATTCCCTTCCTCGATCGATTCTTAGAGCTTTTATTTGTCTGTCCAATTGATTCTCAACTAAGTTCATAAACTTAATGAAGCAACTCGAATCTTCAGATTTGTGAGAAATCAAGTATACATAACCAAATTGAATAAAAACATCAATAAAAGTGATAAAATAAATTACACCATGTCTTGCCCTTACATTCATTGGACCACAAATATCAAAATGAATCAATTGTAATGGAGTATCATTCCTTGTGCCTTTCCCAAATTAATATTTTCTAGCAGTTTTTTCGACTAGGCAAGATTCACAAGTAGACAATTCTATGTTATCTATTGTTCCAAGCAACCCTTCTTTGGCTAAGCGATTCATTCTTTGCTAACTAATATGGTCGAGCTTCACATGCTATGTATTTATATCATTCTCATAATTAGAAGACGTAAATAAGAAAAAAATTAACATTATTGTTACTGGTATTCAAAATAACATCCAATACAAAAAAAATTGATAAAAAAAAATCAGTGCCATATTTTATCTTGGCCAAATATATATTCATACCATATTCATGAAAGTAAAACTTAAATCCTAACTTAATCAATATTCTGATGGAGATCAATTTTCGACGAATTGATGGGCCAAATAGTACATCATGTAGAAAAAAAGTTTGGTCACCTCACATTCCAAGTTTGCAGGTACCAATCCCTTTGACTTCTCCTTTGGAGTTATTTCCTACATACACCCATTTAGATCCTCTTGAAATTCGTCGAGCACTTCTTTCTATTGCTATATGTTCGGTGACTCCTGAGTCTACAATCCACATAGGAAGTGATTCAGTCAAAAAAGCAGAACAAAAAATATTTACATCACTATGTAAAGTATTAATAAGGTCATATACCTTTTAGGCTCAGGACAATCACGAGCAAAATGTCCCTTGTTCTCACAGTTATAACATTTAACTTTAGCCATATTCACCTTTTTCTTTTTCTTTGGAAAAGAAGTATTTTCTTTTCCTTGTTGATCAGTCTTGACTTTTCCTTTCCCCTTCTTTTGAAAATATTTATCATATTTGCGTTTCTTGCCACGTCCAGACTTTGACCATATACGCATTTGTGGCAGCATTATCAACTCCAAGGCGTTCTTCCTCGAGATCCAAATGACGCTTAGCATCTTCTATAGTTTTAATGCTAACATTATGGGTCAAATGCATTTTCATATTTTCCCAGTTTTGAGGTAGAGAGCGATCATAGCTTGGAGTTATTGCTCTTCGGTTAACATATGACCGACATCTTTTAGTTCATTTACCATATTAGATATATGGCGTAGATGCTTACGCATAGTATGATCAGGGCGCTTCTTATAAGTATCAAACTTAATAGTAAGAGCCCTTAACTTAGCAACTGAAGTATGACCAAACTTTTCTTTTAATGCAGACCACATGTCCTTAGCATTGTCATACTTTCGAAATTCTCTCATGATATCATTATCCATGCTACTCAACAATGTTATGCGAGCAAAAGAATTCTTCTTTTTTCAAGCCTGATATGCCTCAAGATCTCTTTCATGTTGTGGAGTATCACCAGCTTCAGAAAGTGTCACGGACACATTAAGAGATTCAAGAGCCTCTTTCTCTTCCAGGACATATTAAATTTTCATGTTCCATATTTCATAATTTATCACCGTTAAGCTTATCACCTTTGTTAAGCTCGACAACAATATTTTTAGCAACAGTTGACATATTGATATATAAACAAGTATAAGACTATGTGAGACAACTATGTAGCCTAAATTCATCATATACATAATAATTCTTAAAATAATTAACTATGTCAGTATTTATTTCACATTGGATTCACAATCAAAAGTTTACTAAGTCCTCAATCATCATATGAATTCCAATATGTTATACATCTAACATAATCAACTATCTAAGAAACACTTATCTTAAAATCACGCAAATTTAAGATCAAATAAGTATAAACTCTAGCAAATATAGAAATTCTCAAGCCACAATAATTAATAAAAAATTATTAAATAATAAATTCATACAAGTCATGTCACATATAAACAATCATTGTATAAAATAAGTGTACATTATTATTATTATTATTATTTTATTTTTTTAAAACACAATATTTAAGCATGTTCGAAAAATTGGAAGTACACCAAAAATAAACACGTATGTATATATTTGGTACTTTCGTACACATGTGTATTGTGTAATTTTCATATCATATTCAGCCATTCTATGTCAAACTCCACAAAGAAAAGAGATACAATGGGTATTTTCAAAACGATACTACATGTGACCAAGCATCCACTAAAGCAGTCAAACCAATTTTCACGAGACAACAAAGAACACTTGCAGTTTGAAATTCTCAATTTAAGCATAAAAGATCAAACTTTTGAAGATAAAGAGTTTTCAAATTTTTTTTTCGTAATTTACTTTCAAGAGTCAATACAACATAAACTATTAAGGATGACTCCTTTTATTAGTAAAAGAACACTGCCTTTATGTCTACATAAGGATTAATATTTTTGTCAAAAGGTTTCCCCAAATTACTTTGTCAAGAATTTTTTCTTTTTATTCCTTCGCTTTTAAAAAAACTTTCTTCTTTAAGTAAAATATAAGAGTCCCAACTTGGATAACATTGCTTTTCAGGTATGACTATCACGCCAAAATAACAAAAGCTGCAGAAGAATTGCCAAAACATTCAATTCATGTTCCAGTATGTGGCATTCCACACCATATAAAAAAATATCATTCAAAAAATGGTACTACTACGAAAAAAATTTATGCAGTACCAAGAAATTTGACCAGGAAGATTTTCGTTATCAGTACCCAGACTTTAAAAAAGAATTCCAAAATCTATCTGGACTAGAAAAATAATAAAAATTAACCTATGCTCTGATGCCAATTAAGAATCTCATCAAACACATAGTTTGCAGGATCATTGAATATTATTTCACTAGTCAGAAAGTGTAATCACATGTTTATGAAACACGAACTACACCCAAAAAGTCATAGTCTATAATCGCGTACCTGTTACAAAAATCTATATCTTTTGGAGAAGAACTCTTCACTAGAATCTTCAATGGAACCTTTAAGAATTGGAGAAGGAAGAGGCGAAGAAAGATGAAAAACTTTTTCCTGTCCAACGTTTTCTTTTTCTTTTTTTGAAACAAGAGTCCTTTTATAATTATAAAAGGAAGCAACTATTTAGAAACATACTGAATAATTGTGTCACTTCTCTTTTTTTCTTAATATAAATTAAATGAATAACAAATACATATTTATTTATTATCTAAATCAATTTGGTTGACCCACAGGGGTGACCCAAATATAATTCCTTCAGAAACTAAGACACTTGAATTGAAACGGATGGAGTACTATATTTATTATTCATTGAATTACAGTGAACCTTTCTATGTTTTAACTCACTAGGTCAAGCATCTCCGAGTTTGAGTTCTGCTATTGATAAGACGTAGAGAGACTAACTTGTTTATTATTCAAAGAGAACAATGATATAAATACATGGAGAGGACAAGCTAACTAAGGTAACTAAATAAGCTAACTATGATAACTAAATATTCAAATCCCTAACAATCAGCTATATTATCTATCAAATCTTTATAGTATCCATGTACATTATTAAACAGATTTTGTAACACTTCTCCTCAAGCTGGAACATAGATATTGATCATGCCTAGCTTATTACAAAGATAGTCAACTTGAGTTCCACACAATGCTTATGTAAATAAATCAGCTAGTTGTTCTCATATATTCACGTAGCCAGTGCAAATCAAGTTCTCCTAAATCTTCTCACAAATAAAATGACAATCAACCTCAATATGTTTGGTTCTTTCATGATGCACCGGATTTGAGGCAATATGAAAAGCAGCTTGATTATCACACCAGAGTTTTGCTGGGGTATGATGCTTCATCCCAATTTTAGATAAAAGATGATGTATCCACATAATCTCACATGTAGACTGTGATAGATCTCTATACTCAGATTCTGCACTGGATCATGATACAACACCCTGCTTCTAACTCCTTCATAATATTAGGTTCCCTCCAACAAAAACACAATAACCTATAGTAGATGTTCTATCAATTTCGGATCCCCCCCATTCAGCATCTGCAAAATACTCACACGAGTATAGCGTGATTTCTATATAATATGCGCAGTCCAAGAGCTCCTTTCAAGTAACATAGGATCTGTTCCAAAGCTTCCCAGTGTTTGACCGTAGGTGCAAACATGAATTGGCTAACAACACTTACCGCAAAAGCAATATCTGGACGAGTCATAGTAAGGTAGTTTAACTTTCCAACCAACCTTCTACATCTCTTCGGATCATCAAAAGGATCACCATCATCTTTAATAAAATGTACATTGGGAACCATTGGAGTACTATAGGGTTTGACTGCTAACTTTTCGGTATTTGCTAGTATGTCAAGAATATATTTTCTCTGACATATGAAAATACCCTTCCTGCTTCTAGATACTTCTACTCCTAAGAAGTATTTTAGTTGTCCTAAGTCCTTTGTATGAAACTTAGTATGTAAGAAAGACTTGAGAGAAGAGATTCCTGCAAAATTACTCCCTGTAATGACAATGTCATCGACATATACTACAAAGAGAATAGTTCCAGACGTAGATTGTCTATAGAAGACTGAATGATCACATTTGCTTTTCTTCAATCCAAAATCTTGAACTACCTCACTGAGTTCTCCAAACCAAGCTCGAGGGCTCTGTTTCAAGCCATACAAGGACTTCTTCAAGCGTCAAACCTTTTCATACTTCCCTTGAGCAACGAAATCAGGTGATTGCTCCATATAAACCTTTTCGTCGAGATCACCACGAAGGAATACATTTTTAATATGCAACTGATTCAATGGCCAATTCTCAGAAGCAGCTAGAGAAATGAACAAACGGAGAGAAGTGAGTTTGGCAACGGGAGATAAGATTTCTGAATAATCCACCACATAAGTCTGAGCATATCCTTTAGCCACAAGTCTAGCCTTAAGTCTTGTCATAGAGCCATCTGGATTAACTTTAACTGTGAAGATCCACTTGCTTCCTACTGCTTTCATTTCACTAGGTAAATCCACCAAATCCCAAGTGTGGTTTTCCTCTAAGGTATGTATTTCGTCAAATATTGCTTCACACCATCCAGAATGATTCAAAGCCTCCTTAACAGTTTTGGGTATGGAAGTTGAGTTTAGGGATGCAATCAAAGATCTAGATTTAGGAGATAACTGATTATAGGAAACAAAATTACCAATGGAGTATATGGATTTGCAAGTTCGTGTACCTTTCCGAATAGCAATAAGAAGGTCAAGATCATCTAGAGGATGACTTGGAACAGGATCTGATGATGAAGGAACTAGTGCAGAAGAGGTATCATTAGCATCTCACCTCCTAGAATAAACCTGAACAACCGGCAGTCTTGCTAGAGTAGATGGAACTAGTGTTGATTGGTGCTCAACTGAATAACTAGGCAGTGTATGTGAACATCATCTGATGATTCTAGTATGGCCCTAGTAACCTGGTACACTAGACACTCATTTTCCTTCCCCTGACTCGTAGAAATAGTAGGTGCATAGAAGAATGGTGTAGCCTCCATAAAGGCTACATCAGTTGACACCAAATATTTTCCTAGTTCAGTAGAGTAACAACGATATCCTTTATGAAGGCGAGAATATCCCAAGAAAACACACTTCAAAGCCTTGGGATCCAACTTGGTAACTGATAGTTGAAAATCTTGAACATAACAAGTGCTTCCAAATACCTTAGGTTCTACTGGAAAGAGTGACTTATTTGGAAAAAGAACACTATAGGCATATTACCAACAAGCACAGTAGATGACATGCGATCGATCAGAAAACAAGTTGTAGAAACTGCATCTGCCCAAACCTGTTTGGGAACGTTCATTTGGAACAAAAGTGCTCGAGCTGTCTCAAGTATATTTCTATTCTTCCTTTCGGCAACTCCATTTTGAGAAGGTGTATCAAAACACGCAGACTGATGAAGAATACCATGTTGTCTCATATATGACTAAAACAATTCTGACATGTATTCTTTAGCATTGCCACTTCTTAAAATATGCACAAAAGCATTGAACTGAGTTTTAATTTTAGCATAGAAGGCACAAAAATGAGCGAATACTTCAGAACTACTCTTCATAAAATAAATCCAAGTCATTCGAGATAAATCATCCATAAAAGTAACGAAATGCTTGTGTCTAGTTCTGGAGACGATCGGACATGGTCCCCAAACATCATAGTGAACTAATTCAAAAGTAGACTCAGCCCACTTATTGATTCTTGGACTTGATGAGTTATAATGATGTTTTGCAAATCGACATGACTCACATTCCAATATAGTCATATTCTGAAACTGAGGATATAACTTCGTTAATATAGGTAAAGAAGGATGTCTCAGTCGGCAATGTGCTTGAGATGGAGAAACAACACTAGAGCAGGCAATAAATCGAGGTTCCCATTCATCAAGGATATAGAGATCGTCAAATCATGTCCTTTACCAATAACCTGATTTGTCTTAAGATCACGAAACAGACAATAGTCAGGAAAGAACTAAATCTAAGAATTAAGATCTCTAGTTACTTTTCTAGCAGAAATCAAATTAAAGGCCAACTTTCGCAAACTCAATACAAATGACAGGGTAATAGAAGTTGTTGGTTTCACAGTTCCGAATCCAACAATGCTACAAGTTGATCCATCAACTACAGTAACAGGAGAGGCCACTTTGTGTGACTGAAAGCTAGAAAACATATTAGGATTACCTGTCATGTGATTTGTTGCACCTAAATCAATCACCCATTTATTTGAAGACGTCATAAGGCATGTCTTATCTGACTCCATAAAAGCATTAATAGTAATTGGTTCCTTCAATGATTTCTGATGAGAGGTGTTAGAAAATTCTTTTGCTGAAATCATATTCCCAAACTCACAAATAAAGCAATCCAGAGAAAATCAAATATCCTAAAATAGTATTCAGATGGCTGGAATACCCAGCAGTTCACAGAGTAACAAGAAACTAAAAGATGAATAGCCAAAGGTTCTAGACAGAGAACCAATTAAGATTCAGAAATGGGATTTGAACCAGCAACAGCCGAAATTGGAGAATTTCAAAATAATGAAATCGTCGGAAAGTCAGGCCACAGTGGAATCTGAATTCCAGGCTCAAAATATCCAGCAACTCCATTAATTTCCAAAAAGGAACTGACTGTAAAGAGATTGTATTGTGAGCAACCAACCTAGAAAGAGAGAACTTGACCTCTGATATAGAAACTGACCCTAAAGCTGTGAGGGAGACAACTCACCTCAAAAAGACAGTAATAGCTCTGATACCATGTTATTGATAAGACATGGAGAGAATAACTTGTTTATTATTCAAAGAGAACAATGATATAAATACATGGAGAGAACAAGATAACTAAGGTAACTAATTAAGCTAATTAAATATTCAAATTCCTAATAATCAGCTTTATTATCTATCAAATCTCTATATTATCTATGTATATTATTATACAGATTTTGTAACAAGTTCATTTTCAGCAGGGCATGCTGCAGTATACAAGATATACAAGACTATTAAACGTACACCAAAAATTGATCTATATGATCCTAGTGCGATTCAATTGGAAAATATTAAAGGGGAAATTAAGATTAAAGAAATGTACTTTAAGTGTCCAGCAAGACCAGATGTGCAAATATTTTCTGGATTCTCGTTAGACATTCCGAGTGGGAAAACAGCAGCCTTAGTTGGGAAAAGTGGAAGTGGAAAATCAACTGTTGTTAGTCTGCTAGAGAGATTCTATGACCCTGAAGCTGGTGAAATACTTATAGATGGAGTTGATATTAAGAAATTTCAATCCAGGTGGTTGAGACAGCAAATGGGGCTAGTAAGTCAAGAGCCTGTGTTATTTGCGACCACTATTCGGGAAAATATAATATATGGGAAAGAAAATGCCACTGAGGAGGAGATCCGAACTGCAATCAAGCTCGCTAACACAGCTAAATTTATCGTCAAGCTTCCGAAGGTTGAAGCAACAGTTTTATAGTATTATAAAAGTGCAAACTCCATGTTTATTTGTTAGCTTCTAAATTTACATTGTGCATACGTATTTGCAGGGGCTGGGCTCAATGATTGGTGGGCATGGTTCTCAGATATCTGGTGGACAAAAGCAAAGACTCGCCATCGCGAGGGCCATTTTGAAAGATCCAAGAATTCTTCTATTTGACGAAGTAACTAGTAAATTGGATGTGGAATCTGAGCGCATTGTACAAGATACTCTAAGTAATATTATGATTAACAGGATGACTGTGGTTGTTGCTCATCGCCTGACAACCATTAAAAATGCTGATCTCATTGCAGTGGTGAATCTTGAGAAATTGGTTGAACAAGGTATGTACCACAAATGTTCTAGTTTCCAGATGACAAGCGTTATATCCAAATAAAATGGTTCTGAACTTCTCCCAGAATAGTTTCCTGTGTGAAATAAACGCTCCTGCTATGCAAGGGCGGAGTAAGAAAAGAAATTACTGGTCCTGCAGCATCAAGTAACTTTGGCTTAAACTCTGGATTTGTGTTCAAAAAAATTCATTCAATACATACAAATAATCTTTTCAGAACCCCATAAATTAAAAAAAATTGTGGTCTACAACTCATAAACTAAAAATCCTAGCTCCGTCTCTGCTGTTATGTGTGGGATACAGAGAAAGGCCGGACCAAATTGGGTCTTATGTAGTTTGTCGTATTTCATCAAATCTTGATATAACTACCCTTAAATATGACTTCCAGGAACCCATGATGAGTTGATCAAAGATCCTGATGGAGCATATTCTCAACTTGTTCAAATGCAGCAAAAGAATAAACATGTAGAAAACACCAAAGGAAAAGAAGATGAGGACTGGAATGCACAGAAATGTTCTAGTTATTCGAAAAATGTTTCTGGTAGGAGCCAGAGATTCTCTATTTCTTGTAGGAGGTCCACGAGAAAAGGATCGAGCAGTAGATTATCCGTGGCATATGACTTGGGAGTTACTGGCGTCGTTGATTTCCATGAGAGTATCCGAAGTGATGATAGAGCTGAAAGCAGTGAGTATATTGTTGATAGTAACAGAAAAGTGTCCAATCAAAAGTTACTGTCACTTGCATACCTAAATAAGCCCGAGGTACCCATAATGCTTGTGGGAACCATAGCTGCTTCCATTAATGGTGCAATTTTCCCTGTATTCAGTCTTCTGGTATCAGCGGCTATCAAAATCTTTTATGAATCACATCATGAGCTTCAAAAGGATTCTCGATTTTGGGCCCTGATGTTTGTGGTTATTGGAGTTGTTGGCATGATTGTTGCGCCTTATCAAAATTATCATTTGGAGTTGCTGGTGCAAAACTGATCCAACGGATACGTTCCATGACGCTTGCTAAATTGGTATACCAAGAGATCAGTTGGTTTGACGACCCTGCAAACTCATGGTAAATTCCACTAGTCCGTAAATGTCTTAATGTTTTTCTTAACTTCCCAAATTTCTTGACTCTGACTTTTATCAAATACAGTGGTGCTATAGGTGCAAGACTATCTAGTGATGCTTCGACTATCTGGAATTTGGTAGGAGATGCATTATCAACGTTAGTCCAAAACATTTCTACTGTTGTAGTTGGTATGACGATTGGTCTTATCGCTAATTGGATTCTTGCACTTGTACTGTTGACGATAATGCCTCTTATAGTCTTACAAGGGTTCAGACAAGTCAAGCTTTTGCAAAAGTCAATGCTGAAGCCAAGGTAGTATATTCCTTAATAAACTTACCATTTTCTCAATTACATTTTGAATACATCCAAATATGAACATTGTTAAAAAAATACTTTGCAAGGAGTTAAATTTTGACAAGCACGTTTGATCAGCAAATCGATATGTATTGTACTGTTGGCAGGTAGCGAATGAAGAAGCAAGTCAAGTTGCCAATGAAGCTATTGGGAGCATCAGAACTGTCACATCATTTTGTGCCGAAGAGAAAGTGATGGAAATGTATCAAAGGAAATCAGAAGCTCCTTTGAAACAAGGAGTGAAAAATGGACTTATTGATGGAGTTAGTTTCCGCTCCAGTAATTTCTTGTTTTTCTTCCTTTACGCGTTGACATTCTACCTCAGAGCCAATCTCATAAAACATGACAAAGCAAAGTTTTCTGAAGTTTTTAAGGTACATACCTATAACTTCTTTGCTTTAACTTATATAACAGTAACACTCATTGTGTACATCTTTTTTAAATAATCAGTAGAGTGAAGTAACAAAAAATACACCTAAACTGTCCTCTTTTTTGTTTAGTTTCACACCTAAAAAGAACATGTCAACAAATGCCAACAAAAAAAAGTCACGTGGATGAAAATTTTGGGCAAGATACACCTAAGGGGGTGTATACACACATTTGATTTAGTTAGCATTGAGGTGCATTTCTCAAACTAATGAATGATAGTTCAGGTGTGTTTCTTATCCTCCCAATAGAGATAATTTTAGTGTATTTTTGACATTTAACTCTAAAATAGTATATTTTAAATAGTTGTAAGCTGTCTTATTTTCCAGGTTGCTGATATCTCTCACTGTTTATGGATGATTATACTTTTACATTGCTCGTGTATAGAAGATAAACTCATACGTTATTTAAACAACTTGATTTTGCAGGTGTTTTTTGCAGTAGCAATGTCGTCAGTGGGCTTTCTTGGTCTTGACAACCTTCCGTCTGATCTTAGTAAAGGTAAAGGAGCATCTATATTCGAGATACTTGAGAGCAAACCGAGAATTGATTCAAGTAGCAGTGAGGGAATCACGTTAGATGTTGTCGAAGGCAATATTGAACTCCAACATATTAGCTTTAAGTACCCCACAAGACCGGATGTGCAAATCTTCAGAGATTTGAGATTGAGCATACCTGCAGGAAAGGTATTTATCCCATTAACCCCTTTGCACACACCTCGACATATATATATACACATTGATTTTACATTATCAGTGAGTTTTCACTCATACTAGAAGTTTAATCCCCATCCTTAGTTACCATGTTACTCAGTGGCAGAGCTACATAGAACAAATTGTGATTAGTCGAGTACCCTTCATCGGAAGATTATATACCCTGTACAGAGAAAATTATACTATATATACACAACAACAACAACATACCCAGTGGAATCCCACAAGTAGGGTCTGGACAGGGTAGAATTTACGCATACCTTACTACTACCTCATAGAGATAGAGAGACTGTTTTTGGAAAACTCTCGTCTAAAAGAATCAAACCCCATAAGTAGAAGGTACTAGATATGGAAAAAAAAGGAACAAAAAGGAAAAAGGAGAACCATTAATAATGAAAAACAAATAATAATATGTAAGTACGATAAAAGTAAACAAATATAAGACTAATAATGACAACATAGGATGTAGAGACATCACTACTCCTACTAACCTACTATATTACAAAGTCATACATCGACCTACTCCAACTATCCTATTAGTCTTCTACCCTAATACGCGACCTTCACTCTTTTCTATTTAAGGTCATGTCCTCGGTAAGATTAAGTTTCGCCATATTTTATTTGATCACCTTCCCCAATACTTCATACTGTATATATACAAATCGAAAAATTATGTTCTCTACATTCATACTAAATCTTGAACCCCCTTGATAAAATTTTTAGTTTTGCCACTACTTACCAATTAATGCTTATTATAGAGATTTATCTGTAATTACCTTATAAGTCATGATATGGCTGTGTATATTCCTATTACACCCCTGATGCATAGAACATAAACTCGACAAGGATTTTTATATTTTCTTGCAGACAGTTGCCCTCATCGAAGAAAGTGATTCAGCGAAGTCAACAGTGATAAGCCTGATTGAACGATTTTATGATCCTGATCAAGGTCACATATATCTCGATAGAGTCGAACTAAAGAAGTTGAGTTTAAGATGGTTGAGACAACAAATGGGAGTGGTAGGCCAAGAACCAATACTATTCCATGAAACCATAAGTGCTAATATTGCTTATGGTAGACAAGGAGAAGTAACAGAGGAGGAGATTATTTCAGCAGCAAAAGCATCAAATGCACATCACTTAATATCATCATTGCCTAATGGTTACAATACAATAGTTGGTGAAAGAGGAGTTCAGTTATCTGGTGGACAAAAGCAAAGGATCGCGATCGAGAGAGCCATACTAAAGGATCCGAAGATACTTTTGCTCGATCAGGCTACTAGCGCACTAGATACAGAGTCTGAACATATCGTGCAAGAAGCATTGGACCGCGTGATGGTGAACAGGACGACTGTGGTAGTCGCATATCGCCTGACCACGATTAGAAATGCAGATGTTATTGCAGTAGTTAAAAGTGGTGTTATTGCTGAGAAAGGAACACACGATGTGCTCATGAAGCTCAAGGGGTATATGCTTCTTTAGTTGCACTTCAAACAGGAGCAACTTAATCTTTGATTAAAGTCCTTTTTTTTGTATTTGTTGGTTAATTACTATCCTAAAGATTTGTAATATTGAAATGTTTACATTAATCCAATTTGAACAATGGATAAATATAGTCTTTCTATCTCTCATTGATAGCGTTTTCTCTCGTCATTTACACTTGTTGAGAGTTATTTTTCAATACTCAATTTAAATTCTTAAATCTTCTTCTCTTTCAACCTATATAATTATACCTGCACAATCAAATAGAGGAGGGGGGGACCTTATACTGGTATTTATAACAAATAAACAAACTAGTAGAATTGCTCCCTCTATCCAAATTTACACGAAGCCATTCAAATATCGAGAGTCAAACTTCTCAATTTTAATACTAAATTTAAACATATGATCACCAAATTTTTAAAGATGAAATTTACATATTTTAAACTAGATTAAAAATTTGGCAATAACCTCTCTACCTTGTGAGGTAATGATAAGGTCTGTATACATTCTACCCTCCCCAATCTTCGGTTATGAAACTTCACTGGATATGTTGTTGTATTAAGAATTCAAAATATATATAATGCTGCAACGACAACAAACTCAATAGACTCAAAAGTAAGGTATGAGGAGAATAGAATGTACAAAAATCTTATCACTACCTTGAGACGATAGTAAGATTATTCTCAAAAGACTTGTCTTCGAAACATCCTCGGCTCAAGAAATTATATATAATGCATGTGAATTAATTATTTGATCCTCAATAAGTTGGTTATTTACTACATTAGTAGTTCAAGAATCTAAAAATTACACTATGGTCCCAGCAGTTTCTATAAGTCCCCCTTTTTCCTGTTGAAGTCAAAAAAGAGTACTCCACAGAGCAGCAGAAATGACAATAGCTGAAATGGCGAAAACTGCATTTGATGATGCTGAGAAGTTGAAGGCCAATAAAGGAGGAGGTGAGGTAGACAATGAACTTGAAGAAGGTGAAATTGTTGAGGAGTTTGATGATACGGCGGCTGCAACATATTTGGGCAAAGAAATCATAGCGAAGCATCCATTAGAGCATTCATGGACTTTTTGGTTTGATAATCCTTAGGCGAAATCTAGACAAGCTGCTTGGGGAATCTCACTTCGTAACATCTATACTTTCTCTACTGTTGAAGATTTTTGGGGGTAAGTTCCTTTCTTTTTTTTGGATTGAATTGGTGATAATGTAGTGTAGGGGATCAGAAGGTGGAGAATTGAATCGTCACCAATAAGGTGAATGTGAAAATTTGGATAGTCAATTAGTTGAGGTACTGAGATTTCCCAGACTTTGTTTTTTCATATTAATTACAAATGAATTGGGGATAGAGGAAGGGAAACGGGGTGAGGGAATTATAAGGTGGGAAATTGAACCCTTGTGAATAAGGTGAGAGTTTAGGTAGCTAATCAATTGAGGTACTGAGATTTCCTGGAGTGTTTTTTTTCAATGAATTGGGGATAGAGGAAGGAAAAATAGGGGAGAGAATTATGATTTGGGGGAAGAACCCTCGTTAACATTAACAAGGTGAATGTTTAGATAGCTGATCAATTAAGTTACCTAGATTTTACGGGTTATATTTTTCGTATTTCTTGTTGGTTTCTGTCTTGTTTTTAATAAATTGGGGGTAGGTGAGTGGAAATAGGAGAGCTGATTATAAGGTGTGCAGTTGAACCCCCACCGACAAGGTGAAAGTTCAGGTGACCAACTAACTAAGCTACTAAGATTTCCCGAGATACATTTTTCGCTTTTCTTGTTCTTTATTTTTTTTTTGTGTGTGGGGGGGTTTGATTTGATGAATTAAGTAGAAATGTCATTAAACAAGATTACTGTAAGCTCAAATTGTAGAAAAATAAAATTGGACTATTACTAAGGAGCTGAAGAAATTCAAAAATGGGTCACCGTTTGAGCCAGCATAACAAGGTAAGTCTAGATTTCATTGGTTTTAGCTTGTTTTTGTTGTTGGTTGTGTTCTTTTGGTTGTGAATTATGGGGTTTTACTTTAATGTCCCAAGAATTTTGTTGCTGCTGAAGGACTTTGGTTTTTGAACATCTTCTGATTACCTGCCTTCATATAGGTGATATTGGGGTACAAATGGTATCTTGTCTAAATTTTCTCCACCTTACCGAAGGCACGACTCTAGATAGGAAGATTGGAAGTCGAGGATAAGGGTAGAAGGGTTATCGGTACCCGAGCTTTGTGGTATTAGTTAGCACGGTAGTATCTTATTCTCCTAATTTTCACTATTATTAGTTGTTTCATTTGTCCTTTTATCTTGCTATTTTGCTGCCCTTTTTTGTTTCTTTTTGTCATGATTTGTTTAGTAAGTTGAGTGTCTTATTGGAAAGCAACCTCTCTACACCACAAAGGTAGGATAAGGTCTACGTACATCTACCCTCCTCGGACCCCACTTGTGGGATTATACTAGCTATAACAATAACAATAATATACCCAGTAAAATCCCACAAGTGGGGTCTGGGGAGGGTAGAATGTACGCAGACCTTACCACTACCATAGAAGTAGAGAGGTTGTTTCCTAGAAACCCTCATCTCAAAACTTGTAATCAAGAAAGAACTAGATATGACAAAAGGAAGGGAAGGGAACAGAAAAGAGCGACTAATAATGACAATATGTAAATAAGATAAACTAATGCATAATACGACAAGTAATGCGAACACATGAAAGAAACACCTACCTTTAGCCTGCTACTCTAATTCGCGACCTCCACTTTTTTCTATCTAAGGTCATGTCCTCAGAGTAAGATCAAGTTCTGTCATATCCTATCTAATCATCTCCCCCCCAGTGCTTCTTCGGTCTACCTCTACCCCTCTGAGTATATCCAAAAACCAACCTCTCGCACCTCCTAAAAGGATTATCGGTACCCCTTCTCTGCACATGTCCAAACCATCGCAGTCTTGCTTCCCTCATCTTTTCGACCATCGAGGGCACCTCTAGCTTTTCCCGAATGGTCTCATTCCTAACCTTGTCACTCCTGGTGTGACCACACATCCATCTCAGCATTTTTATCTCTGCGACATGCATCTTCTGAACATGTGCCTTCTTAATTGGCCAACACTCCACTCTATACAACAACGATGGTCTAACCACCATTCTATAAAACTTACCTTTGAGTTTAGGTGGTATCTTCCTATCACATAATACTCCAGAGGCAAGCCTCCATTTAGTCCATGCTGCCCCAATACGGTGTGTGACATTATTGTCGATATCGCCACTACTCTGGATGATGGACCCCCAATACTTAAAATTTTCTCTCTTGGGATAAGTTGCGTGGAAAGCCTCACATCAGAGTTTGCCTCATCCCTTTTAACACTGAATTTGTACTCCAAGTATTCAGTTTTAGTCCTACTCAATTTGAATCCTTTGGACTTCAAGGTGTATCTCCAGGCCTCCAACCTATCATTAACTTTAGTCCGAGTCTCATCAATCAGTACTATGTCATCTGCAAAAAGCATACACCATGGTAACTCCTCCTAGATAGATTATGTCAGCTCATCCATCACCAAGGCAAACAAGAAAGGGCTCAATACAAATCCTTGGTGGAGTACCATCTCAACAGGAAAATACTCTGAGTTTCCTCCCACCGTTCTTACCCGAGTTTTGGCTCCATCATACATGTCCTTAATCGCCCTGATATATGCCACAGGGACACCTTTCACCTCTAGACACCTCCATAAGACATCCCTTGGGACTTTGTCGTATGCCTTCTCGAGATCAATGAACACCATATGAAGATCCTTCTTTCTATCCCTATATTTCTCTATTAACCTCCGAACAAGATGAATTGCTTCAGTAGTCGACCGCCTCGGCATGAATCCAAACTAGTTCTCCGAGATAGATACTACTCTTCGCACCCTCATCTCCACTACTCTCTCACAGACCTTCATAGTGTGGCTTAATAACTTGATATCTCTGTAATTGTTACAGCTTTGAATATCTCCCTTATTCTTGTACAATGGAACCATTGTACTCCTTCTCCATTCATCAGGCATCTTGGCAGTCTTCATAATAGCATTGAACAGTCTAGTCAACCACCCAATGCCATCCTTGACCATGTTCTTCCAGAAGTCTATCGGAATCTCATCGGGCCCGATCGTCCTCCCTCTCTTCATCCTACTAATAGCCCGTCTTACCTCCTCAACTCTAAACTGCCTGCAATACCCAAAATCATGATGGTTTTCGGAGCTTGCCAACTCGCCCAGCTCAATATTCGTATCTCCTTTTTCATTTATGAGTTTATGGAAGTAAGCTTGCCATCTTAATTTAATAGAAGTGTCATCCACTAACACCTCGTCCTCTTCATCTTTGATGCACTTCACTTGGTCCAAGTCGCGAGCTTTCCTTTCTCTTACTTTAGTGAGCCTATACAATCTCTTTTCCCTGCCTTTATCACTTAACTTTTCATACAGGTGCTCAAATGCTACTGACTTAGCATTTGTTATCGCCATCTTTGCTTCTGACTTGGCCATCTTATAGATTACCTTAAGCTTTTGCTTTTCATCTTCATCCCTACACTCTAACCACTCTGTGTAAGCAACCTTCTTATCTTTCACTTTACCCTGTACTTCATCATTCCACCACCAATCGCCTTGACGTCCACCAAAGATTCCTCTCGAAACCCCTAGTACCTTGGTAGCTACCTTTATTATGTAACCAACAGTCGTGTCCTACATATTGTTCACATTACCTTCATTACTCCACGCCTCTAAGATTCTCAACTTTTCTTCCATGTCGCGGGAAAGGGCAGGAGTAAGGCCTCCCCATCTAATCCTAGGTTGGGCATACATAACCTTCTTCTTCTTAGCTCTCTTGATCTCCACATCCATCACTAAAAGCCTATGTTGAGTGGAAACATTCTTACTCAGAATAACCTTGCAATTCGTACATAAACTTCTATCGCCCTTTCGGAGAAGTAGGTAGTCAATCTGAGTCTTAGCTACCATACTACGGAAGGTAATCAAGTGGTTTTCCCTCTTTGGGAAACACAAGTTAGCAATCACCAACTCAAAGGCTTTGGCAAAATCCAAAAGAGACGTCTCACTTCCATTCCTCTCCCCAAAACCAAAGCTTCCATGAACACCTTCAAACCCGCCAGTAGTTACCCCGATATGCTCATTAAAGTCACCCCCAATGAAAAGTTTTTGTCTTCGGTATGCCTCGCACCACCTCATCCAGATCCTCCCAAAAGAGCCTTTTGACTTCTTCATCTAGGCCTACTTGGGGCGCATAAGCATTGACTACATTCACCACATGTCTACCAACCATGAGTTTGATAAACATCATCCTATCATTAACCCTACTAAGATACCCACACCATTCCTCGTCTACTAAGATACCCACTTCACTAGCTCTATGGACTTCTCTGGAAGGGAACCTATATTCCACGACCTGACCCTTAACTTGAATAACCCCGAGTCTCTCTTACCACCCTTACCCCTAACCCCAGACCCCGACCGATGACATGACCTTAGTCCACCATGAGGTCTCGACGCTAGTAACTAAGAACTAACTATATACGATAAAGAATTTAAAAACTATAATTCCCAACAATAGCAATAAACACAAAATATCAAGCAAGAATCAAAAGTCAGTAATTTGAATGGATTCTAAATCCTAAAAATCTCAACAAAAGCAATTAGCACAAGATATTAAGCAAGAATCGATAATCCATAAGTAGAACAGATATGAATCAATACTTATCAACTTAAACAGACAAGAATTACTACTTAGCAACTTGAACAGACAAGAATTACTACTTAACAACTTGAACATGCAATACTCAATAGTTAGTAGATATCAATAGGCAGTAGATACAATAAAAGAACCAGCGAGCAAGATAGCAGAAAACAGGAGAGAAACAAACAGAGAAACTGGCTGGAACAAGAAATTGAACAATAAAGGAAGGGAAAAACTGACCAGAACAGGATTTAGACAAGAAAGAAAGGAGAAAAAGGGAGGATATCACTTGAGTAATCTGACCGAAAAATCAACTGTTGAGTACGTTACCGGAACGCTTCGCCGACGCTGGATCTGTTAGCCAAGAAAAATTGAGGAGAACAGCAGTGGAATATGTTGTGTAGTGAATGTTTAGTTCTGAACCCATGGAGGATCAACGTCCTGTACCGTCGGACTATCACGACCTCTTGTGTAGCCGTAGTAGATCGACGAATGTCGATAAGATTTTGAATCTTGGATTTATCTGGGTTTGACGTTTGCTGGGTTTTACATTGATAGAGAAGAAATGGGAGTCGCCGGA
>JAOTQJ010166944.1:11854-26262 GCA_025642045.1 Solanum sejunctum | reverse complement strand
CTTACCAATCCTCCTCAACACTCTATAAGGACCCACAAACCTTGGGCTCATTTTACTTTTCTTGCCAAATTGGACTACACCATTCATGGGTGAGATCTTTAAGTAAACCCTATCACTAATCTTAAACTCAAGGTCTCTCATCCTCTCATTGGAATACAACTTTTGCCTACTTTGGCCGACTTTAATCTTTCCCTTATCAACCTTACCTTCTCCAAAACTTCCATAACCAAATCTGAATCTGACGAGGCCACCTCACCAACTTTACCAAGATACCTCCTTATAGTCTCTAACCATCTTTATGGAATCGAGAAGAATAGGATAGGTTGAATTATGAACATCCTCTAAAATCAACTTCCTCAAATCATTAAGATTAGGCACACACAATCCACCTTGGCACCTAGGGGCACCATCTCCCCCTTAGGAGAAAACCTCCACTTTACCATCCTTCACCAAGGTCTTTAACCCTAGCAAGGAGGGATCAAGATCTTGTTTTGCCTTTACCTCCTCAATCAAGGAAGACTTAGAATCATCAACAACCACTACATCACCATTATCAACTTCATCCAACCTAACCCCCAATCTATCCAACCGGTGAATTTCTCTATCCATCTCCTTTCCACCATCACCAAAATTAGCTAAACTACCCATAGACACCCTACTTAAAGTATTAGCCACAACATTAGCCTTGTCGAGACGATAATTCACACTCATATCATAATTCTTAAGGAGCTCTAAACATCTTCTTTGTCTCAAGTTAAGATCTTTTGGGGGGCACACATATTGGAGACTCTTGGGGTCGGTAAACACATTAAGACGAACCCCACACAAGTAGTGACACCAAATTTTTAAAGTGAATACTACGACTTCCAATTCAAGATCATGGGTGGGATAATTCTTTTCATACACCTTAAGTTGTCTAGAGGCATATGCTATCACCTTATAATTTTGCATTAAAACACACCCCAAACTAATTCTTGAGGCATCACAATATACAACAAAACCTTCTAACCCATCTGATAGAGAAAAGATAGGAGCAGAGACAAGCTTATCTTTCAAAGTTTGGAAACTCTTCTCACATTTGTCAGTCCACATAAAGTTTGCTTCTTTTGTGTCAACTTAGTCATAGGAGAAGCAATAGAATAGAACCTATTCACAAACCTCTGGTAATAAACCACCAAACCTAAGAAACTTCTAATGTCTGGTGGAGTCAAAGGTGTAGGACACTTTCTAATCACCAACATCTTCTTAGAATCCACCTTAATGCAATCACCTGATACCACATGTCCCAAAAATGCAACCTCTTTCAACTAAAAGTCATATTGTTTCATATTTAGTGTACAACCACTCCTCCCTCAAGATATACAACACCACCCTCAAGTTATTCACATGCTCCTCCTCACAATGGGAATAAATCAAGATATTATCAATAACAATCACCACAAACAAGTCAAAGTAGGGTTTAAAGACCTATTCATAAAATCTATAAGCATAGTCGGTGCATTAGTCAACCCAAAAGATATAACCATAAATTTAAAATGCCCATATCTAGTCCAAAAAGTCATCTTAGGAATACCACACTCACTTACTTTCACTTGGTGGTAATCAGAAAGAAGATCAATCTTAGAAAAGTGACTAGCCCTTTGAAGTTGATAAAAAGGTAATCAATCCTTTGTAGAGGATACTTGTTCTTTATAGCAACCCTATTAAGTTGTCGATAATCAATTCATATTCTAAGAGAGTCATCCTTCTTCTTCACAAATAACATCGGTGCACCCCAAGGTGATTTACTAGGTCTTATGGAACCCTTTTCCAATAAATCCCTCAATTTCTCCTTCAACTCCTTCAATTCCACAGGGGCAATACGGTAAGAGGAATAGAAATAGGTTGAGTATCAGGAAGGAGGTCTATACCAAAGTCTATTTCTCTTTTAAGAGGAACACCGAGAAGCTCAATGGGAAAAACATCAAGAAACTCATTAACCATCGGAACCAACTCAATAGGAAAGACTTTAGATTCAACATCCTTAACCCTTACAAGATGATAGAAATAACCCTTAGAAATCAAATGTTGGGCTTTAAAGGCAAGAAATGAATCTACCCTTGACCACCACATCACAACTTTCCTACTCAAAGATGGGCTCATCAGGGAATTGGAATTTAACCCTATGGGTTCGACAAATAATAGAAGCATAATATGTATGCAACCAATACATCCTAAGTATGACATTAAAATCCACCATATCTAATTCAACAAAATCACATGGAAAGACTTTATGCAATATGAACACGGGATAATTTCTATAGACTCTTTTAGCAACAATGGACTAATCAACGTGGGGTAGACACTTCATAAGGCTCACATAATAATTCAAGACTAACATGAATATTTTGGCAATAAAATGAGTAATAAAAGAAGGAGTGGCACCCTGGTCTATCAATGCATACACATCAAAATCAAAAACCTTTAATATACCTATGAAGGACAACTCCAAATTTAGTGACCCCTAGAAGGGTATGGTTGAGAACGTCAACAGTCATCATCATAATCTATAGTAACCCAAAGACAATGTCTCGACTCATGATCCTCTGTGCCATACTTGAAATATGCACTCAAACCGACCAAACAACCTCCCGAATGGTACCTTTTACACTCAAAGCTGGGAGGAGAAACTTGAACACCAACACCCTTGACTTTCTTTTGAGCACACGGGCAATTAACAATCTTGTGACCCATCATGCCACACTGATAGCATGCGCTCACATTCCCCCAACATGTGCCAATGTGATTTCTCCCACATTTTAGGCACCTAGGGTGAGTCTCCCACCACTGTCACATTCATATTGAACCCCTCCACTTTCTTCCTTTGAGGCCACTGGCAATTACTCATCCTATGCCCAATACCACCACACTTGACACCACTTGCAATTCCTACCAAACACTTTCCTTGATGTTTCTTGCCACACCTTTGACAAATGGTAAAAGGAATACTTTTCTTTGGGTACTTAGACACCAGTAGTCTAGAAGAAGATGAACCACCCTCAACTTAGGCTCTCTTGGGATTTTTCTCCCCCTCTTATCATTTAAGCTCTCGAGGGTGCGCACCGATTGGTTAAGTTGCACGGTCACAGATCTAGCCAATATCTATAGAGCATTGCAAACCTCCTCATTGGATATGTCATCATTCTAAATAGCTTGAGACATATTTTGAAACATAATGGTTAAGAACTAGTAACAAGCCCTAGATAACTTAGCTCTATCACATGATATAGACCATGAAAAACTATAACATTTCCTAAAACACCTCAAAGCCTCCCATTCATAGTTGTGGTGCATTTCACAACCATGAATAAGACTATAATCGATGCGGTGTGTTGGACTTTGAGCACTATTAATAAACCTAATGCTCTGATACCAAGTTTTACATGACCCAAGCTTAGGTCTTAGACGAGACACGACGAATGGGAATATGAAGGGACCCAAACAACCCTCTTAGCATATCAACCACACATCTTTTGTCGCAAAAAGCAAAGTAAACAACAATAAAATATATATACAATGGAAAGTGGCACTAAGGGAAGTCTTGAATATAAACAAGGCATAATGGTCAAGCTCATAGAATAATAACATCAAAATATCCAACATACACCTCTAACTTAGAATAGAGTAGAGGCCAAGACACTTACCGGGCTCACCCTCATACTATAAAATGTTCAGCACTAGAAGTCCTAAAATAGCATAAAAGTAGATAGTATCCTCGAATTTAATGACTCATCGAAGCTTGTCTTTGAAGAATCTCACTAGCCTCGTGGAGTATGATCAAGAAGAGTTCTGGTCCCTACATAGTGATATCAGGTAGGCATAAAGTATGCGTTAGTATGTTTGAATGCACTATATATGTAGGATGCAATGCAACAAGATAAAAGCCAATATAATCAAAATGCATAACAATAGGCAATTGATAAGTGTAATCTCAATGTGGCATGTATGGTCAATGCTTGAAGTAAAACATGGTCGTAAATTATTCAACTTGTATAGATCATAATACATATGTAGGAGAGACCTTAACTGACAAAGAATAAGACCAAGTGAGCTACAACTTGAAATCCCTATGATTACCCCTTGTCGGTAAAAAGGTGGTCTACTTGCCAAGGTAAACCACACTTCACCTTACGGGAACATGACCCATTTCGTATGAAGTAACCCTCCTTATGGGAGTATGACCAATTTCAGAAAGAATTTCATGATAAAGTGCACTAAATGGATCTAATAGTATAGCAAGGGTGATGTGTAATCCTATGTTGGCACATAGTTTAGGGAAAGAAGTATGGACCCTTGAAGATAGTCCACACCGACATCCAATCCATTGATGTTAAGTCTAATCCCACCGAATACCTAAAATAATTATAACTTTAATACCTTGTAACAAATATGAAAAAGTGACATGAGTAGCTCTTAAACATGTTTGACCTCTAATGGTGAGCCTAACTTTAAAACATAAGAATAGATCATGAATTATTAACCCTTGCATTAATATGAATGGCTCACAAGAGGTAAAATCTTGAAAATAGGACTTAACTCCATATTGCATAGTCATAGATAATTTCATGAATTCATAGCATATTTGATATCCCATATTCATCATGAAGTCACTTGACTTGTAAAACATGTAAATAACTTGAGAATTCTTGACTTGATATTTCATCAAAAACGTGGTGGGCACATATGAGTACATGTTAAAATCATGCAAAATGCAAGAATATAGATCATGAAATAGTAAAATCAATGTATCTTAAAGTCATGTAAATCAGCCACCAACATCACGGTAAAACCCCGTCATGGATAACTTGTAAATCATATCAAAACTTCATAATAGTTCATAGATTCCATAGCTTGAATCTTGTATAGTCTCAATAGACAAAGATTAATTCATAGTATAAGCTCAAAATATATATTCATGCATAACCAACAATATTTGATGAAACCCCAATATATTTCATATTTATCTTTCATAATAATAGATACTTGTAGGTAATACGACTTAAAATTATGCAATTTTCATAAACTGGGAAGGTTGGACTCCATGGGTGAAAAGACCCAATAGATAAAACTCACATACCTAAATTTGGGGATTCCTTGATGTAAACTTGAAGGAGACTAAAAGCTTGGATTGAGTCTAGCTTGGGACACTTGAACTTGGATAAAATATTTAATCAAGTCTCGAAGAGGGTCTTGAGTGATACAGATTTGAAAAATAGCTAAGTATAGGTATTTTCAAGCATAAGTTGTCATGGGTATATGACCCCAATTCAATTGGCCGATACAAAAAATAAATGAAAAACTTGCATTGGTTGGTGTTTGGTTGCGATGCGGACCCAACGTGGAGGACCAAGTAACACAAATCCATGCCCCAGGCACTTTGTAGCCTACGCGCAGATAGACACTATTTATGAAAATTAGCTAAAATTATTTTTCATTATAGATCTTCTAAAATCGAGGTTATACCCATTTCCCACTCAATGTTTCCCCCGATCGAGAATATAAAGTCAAATTTTTCGTATAACGCATGAATTTTGAGATATATGAAATTTGATTATGGGCATTTCCCATACACATTTTTGGGCATTTCACCATCCTCAATTTTGGCCTCAATCCCCGCACAAAATAACAAATCTACTCCTCCTGGGTAGGTAAAGTAGTTGTAGCGTACTGAGAGAGCTCCTAGAATCTAGCCTCGTATAGTGTCACCATCATCTTCCCCTGCTCCAGTCAAACAAACTAGTCATGGTGTTTGTCCCTGAAATTCTTGGGTGCAAACCTATCCATCAAGGCCTCTGTAAACTCTGCCCAAGTCATTGGCATGACATCTGCTAGTCTGGTGTCTATATAAGTATGCCACCACCATCTGGCAGTCCCATCTAGCTGATATGTAGTGAACTTTTCACCTTGAGACTTCAATAGCCTCAATGCCTATAGCCGCTCCATGCGTGTTGTTAGAAACCCCTGTACATCCTCTCTTGCTACTCCTGAAAACCTCGACAAACTCGATCTCAGAAAATATCCTAGTATCTATTGATCCGAGAAGGGTATGGCTCCATTTGGCTGTTCTGAGGCCTCGAGAGCAGCAACCTTTACTGGTGCTTGAATTGGAGGAGTCAGGGGTGGTACTGTACCCTATTGTAGAGCTCTAAGTGCCTCTATAACCTATCCAATAATCATTTGCACCTCAGGTGTGATCACAAAGGCGGCTAGGGGAAATGGTGCCTCTAGCTATGGGGGAGCTAGGGTATTCAGTCTCTAATTGACAGGATTTAGAGGATGCTCCCTATCTAGGACTGACAGTGTAATCGTACCCTTACCTGAAGTCTTTCCTCTGTGTGGTATATCTACAAAACAACAAGCCAAATTAGATTCTTGGAAATTGATAGACCATTAAAAAATCATATAAAAGTAATCAACAACATGAGTAGCTTCCTAACATCTCATATCCTACCAAAGATAAGTCACGAACATCTTTGTAACCATCCGAAGGACTCTACTAGACGATGGCACTGCATAGATGAGATCCATAAACCCTAGACTCTAATACCAACTTATCATGACTAATTTCTCGGTGATGATGGCACCTATTAGATCCAACCTATAGGCAACCCAATTCTAAATCCCAGGATACCTGTCCTGAATCACTAACATAATACTAATCATAGATGCATAATACAACCATAACCTACCCTAAATCTGGAAGTCATCTACAAAGAGCTATTGTGGACACAAACACATACTCATATATATATAAAATGATAAAAATGTACATAATCAGGAGTAACTTCTACAAATACAAGCCAACTATAAGGTACAGGGTCAATGTCTGAGTACAAAAGACAGCCACCAAAATAGAAGGAGACAGCAAAGTGTCTAGCGGTGCTGATGCTCACTAATATCTCCTAAATTGTTGGTGAATCCCCTAACTCAGCAACTGCAGCTAGAACCTAGACCTACACCATAGTAAGATGTAGAAACATTGGAGTGAGTACTGTTAATAGATACCCAGTAGGCATTATCGATCGACTAAGTAAAATACTATAAATATAGAATGCTCAAATACAGAGAACTACAGTAAAACTAGCAAATCAGAACCTGAGATAATAGTTGTATCAGTAACATCATCATATCTCGATGGCCAACATCAAGTAATGTGTCACAACCCAACTGATAGAGCATAGCAAAACCAAAACTCTCAATATCACACAGTTAAAGGGTCAAACTAAACGTGGGTGCAAGACCCTAATATCTATGCCTGTTGTAATTACCCAAACTTCATGAGACCTTTGATGCATAAATTTAAGTTTTTAGATATGTGTAAATGTAACACCCTACACTTTACATGTACTTGTCCTATGCACATGAAATACGATATGGCTTTGTCAAATTAGTACCTATTTTTAAAAGTGCTTGAATCTCATATTAGAGGGCGATATGTACGTCTAACGCTTAAGAGGGTCAAGTGTATACAAGTTTTAAGTCAAATTAAGTAGATAGCAGCCTTAGATAAAGTGAGAAAAGTGAGGTGCTTATAGGACTTAGGAAGCTAGCAGGTGAGTCACCTACTTGCTTAGCTTAAAATTGCTAGCTAGATGAAGATAAGGCCCGACGTTAGATTTGTCCAAGTTCGATTATGAATAAAGTCCGTGCTAACGGTGTACCTTTAGCCCATGTTTTAGCATGATAAATGGATTATATTTTCAGCCTAAGAAGGATATAAAAAGAGCTCAAAGACATCACAATTGCTTTCATAATTTAGGCCCAAACCAACTAAGCAAAAGGGGAAAAATGGGTAGGAAAGGCTCATAAATTTGGAGCCCCTTAAGGCCCAAGTGAAAGGGAAAAAATGGTACACTACTAATTTGATAAAATAAGGCCTAAAATGTAAAATAAAGTCGGCCAAAGAAATCCTTTAAAATAGTTTACAAGCAGCTCCTTCAAATCATTTAACTTAGACAAAAAGAATCAGCTTTCCAAAGCTTTCTCTCTACACATTCTTAACCTTGCAAAGCAGCCACAAGGAGACATTTAGGGTTCTTGGAGAAGCCCTATACATTGAGGGTAAAGTTAAGTAAGAATACTTATGTGTTTAATATTATTTTCTCATGAAAAACAAGAGGTTGAGCTGATTATACCTTTGCTGAAATTGTTGGATAGCATGTGTTCCAAAGGTTGTTGTACATTTTTCTTGTGTATTTGGAAGTTTTTCTCTTTTTGGTTGGATTGATTATGAAGGGAGGATACTGTTATTAATGATTCTTGGTTATATAATAATGTATAAAGGCTGTTGTACCATTTTTATAGTCCACAAAAGTGAGTTCTTGTATGATATCGTAATTGTGCTCTTAATAGGAACCTGTGGACTGATGATCGGAGAATGTTGTTTCACGTTCTCTATATACTTTAGAACTATTTTTTCACTATTTTAGGACTTTTTTATGTTTATATATGGTAGGTACTATTTAGTTAAAGTTGAAACAGGTTTGGAATTGTCGACGTCAAAATGTAGCGAAGGGATGTAATGTTATGTCGTATATTTGTATGTTGTGTAGAATTGTTATATGTTATACTTTGTGGGCTGTTGTAAGACTGTTATGGCACTAAACCAAGCTTCACATGATATGTATATGAGAATGTGTATTAGAAAATATGATTAGAGGTAGAAAGGTTGAAAGAATACGCTTGAGTTTATGCTTATACGCTTGCTGCCCATGTGTTGTTTTTATGAGATTGGGCTGCCAATATGTATCTATTGGTTGCTAATGCTAGTTTTATCACCTACTATATTGTAGATAAATATCTAGAGTAAGTAAAGGTTATCTTGAGGTAATAGCGAGGTCGTACAGCGAGGTATGTAACGCTACTGGATTAGGTATTACATGGCATGAAATCTAGATTCTTCCTTGGCACATAAGGGCACTTACCAACTCTAATATAACTATTAACCGTGTCTATACTCTTTCATATATTCATATGCTCTCATGCATATTCACCTTCAAATTTGCATACATACATAGCTACCAAGTTACATGGGTTCTTGTTGCTAAATAAAGTTCATGAGTTGTTTCATCTCATACACATTCCATTATTTGTGTAACGTACTCTTTTTATTGTCATATTGTCTTGTATAATTATTTACATCTCACATGCTACATCTACAGTCCTAAATCTAAAATATTATGACCACCAAAAGAATCATCTCAAAGGTAATGAAAAGATAAAGTAAAGTATATTGCCTATTGATGGGTGGTAACCCGAGGGGTAGAAGAATCACCTAGCCAGGGCTGATCCTATCACGGCGGGTAGCCCAAGGGGTGAAAGTAAAAGCCTATCTAGGATTGATCTTGATATAGATTTACCAGTGATCATTTGGTCATTTGTATTACATATTGTGCACAAATTATACAGTAAAGGTAAAGTAATAAAAAGAACATAAAGTACATGATCCCACAGTATAACTAAAGGTGGTCTCTTATCCTACATCAATGCATAGTTTCACTTGAGTTGTTACTTTATATATAGTATTTCCTGCCTTACATATTCAGTACATTATCTCACGTGACGTCCCTTACAGGGGACATATATTGCATACTACAGGTATAGGTTCGAGTAGATCTCCCCAGTAGGAGTACGGAATATCCAACTACTGTTACCAAGCTGCAGGGTGCTTCGGAACTTTGTGTGTCTAGAACTTACAATTTTGTATTATATAGTTAGTCGAGGTGGGGGCCTATCCCGACCATTATCAGATACCATTCCTTATCTAGAGGCTTTGTAGATTATGTAACTTAAAGTGTGGTCATGTCTCATACTTTAGACAATGTGTCCCAAATGACCTAGCCATATGCATTTCCTTTTGGCTTGTTATCACTATTTACTTTCTTAAAGGCATACTGAATGAAGAAGTCTCTTATAATATCTATAGAAAGCACATGGATACAGGTTAGTTCTCCTGAGCCTTATCAGTAATGGGTGCCAGTACGCCTTAACACGGGACTTTGGGCATTACAGTAAATCATACCAAATTCTTTTGTATTTCTTCAGGTGGCTTAAGAATGGATTTGAGGTATGGTGGCCATCCAAGGAACCTCCCACGAGTCATGGTCGTTACCACTAGTTGTGGAAGAGGACTTGAAAAATGCCCCAGCTGTCCAGCCAAGAACTTGGCTAAGGCAAGATAAAAGAAGACCCTACGCGGGTCGTATGGCATTTCAAAGGTCTTGTGTGACCTCCTACCAGCCTTGTAGAGGTGCCTCATTAAGTTCTCATCCCAAAAATTTTTTTCTAAGTACGAAATCACCATCTTGGAACTTGTATCACTTGCACGGGCACTTGCATGACCCATGTGCCTTTGCACGAGTTGTGTGCCCTTTCTTAGAGATAAACTTATCTAGAAATTGGCCAAGCTCATCCCCAACAACTACCTCACAGTCTGTGGTCCTTCACACGAGCTATGAGTCTCCTTGACGGGACCTTTAGACACTTTTTAAAGCTCATCTTATTAATGGTTTTCTCATAATTTGGTTATTCCAAAGGGTCATTATGACTTTCTAGCCTATCCTAAATCCGTAAAAAGACTTATACTCCTCTATTATTATTGAAATTCTTTCAATATACTTAGAATATTCAAATTCTCACATCTAACGAACTCCTCTCAAGTGAACGATTGGAGATTTAATGTGGAGCTCAAGAAGGGTCTTCTTCTTCAATCAATTTCTTCTTGATTCTTCTTAATTACCTAAGGTATGTGGGATTGATTCATGGTCTCTTTCAACCATGAAGACCCCAAATAATTCTTACTCTTTGATTTATGAATTTCAAGCTTACATTGAATATGGATCTTTTAAATTATTATTTATTTGATTCAATTGATATATGAACTAAGTTTAATTGACATTTTTAAAGTGATTTAAGCCCTACTATGTTGAAATACATTTACATTATAAAGATTTTAATATGCATGCCCCCTTTAAAAGTTTATTTGGGAATGGGTAATCTCAACTATGATTTAAATGTGAATTTCTTCATGGATTTACTTGGATTTCATATTATATTGTTAATTTAAGTATGAATCTCTATTGCTCATGCTATGCTCTCATCATTCATGGAATATGCATACATGAGCACTGGTTTTCATGAAGCTTATGATGTGGGTTAAGACTCAATTATGTTAATGAATTTGATTTTGATGAAAGTATGGTTATGATATGACAAGTGATCATAAAATGTCTATGATATGGCTCTTTGAGCAACTTTGGTGTTTACACCATTATGGATATATGTGAATGAGCTATTCATATGCATAAAAGTAATGATTGAAGTATTATTTGGCTTTTTAGGACAAGTGTGCATGATTATGAAGAATGTTGGATTTTAAGTCTATGTATGCATTGAAATGATTTGAAATGACTTATGCCTCTTTTGAAAGAATGTACTTAGCACCGAGTGGACTTGTGGGAGGTAGGCAATCTTTAAGGGTCCAGTACCCAAGTCACATAACTATGTGCTAGCATAGGTTATGTTTATGCCCCTTTAAGGAATCCTTCTGAAATGACTGGATAGTAAGAAAGATGGTCATCACATCAAAATAAATAGGTCATAAGGTGTGGTGTAGGTTACCTTTGACAAGTACTCTACTCTCATCTGAGGGAGATTTTCAGTGGGCAAAGTCATCATGTAATAGCATCACATGGGTTTGAAATATCAGTTACGGTCACATCTCCTCTATGTTGAAGTATAGTGGCATTACATGCATCATGGATTTCATGGAACTTTGATATACTATTCTTCCTTGTGTATATACTTCTTTCTATATATATGACATTGCCATATAACACTGAATGCAGGTTAATGAGTTCATATGCATTGCATTCCCACATACTTAGTATATTCAAATATATTAATGCATACTCTTTGCCTACATGATCTAACCATGTAGGACCAGACACTATCTTCATCTACCTCTTGACAGTTAGCTTGGATTGTGAAGGTGTTGTGGTGAGTTCTATCATCCAAGGACAAGCCACCATCCATCTACCAATTATGGTGTTTATGCTTATATTCTATTTACTTTGAGGGTGAGGTCGGGAGATGTCCTGGCCCTCATCCTATTATATGACTTAGAGCATTGTTGGACAATATGTAGACTCTTGTACAGATTTTGGTATTGCATATTATTAGTATGGAGATTAAGGTTATGTCTATCTATTGAATGTTGATGATATGATGATTTGCTTATGATGAGATATGGAATTGTGGAAAGTCCTAAGTCCCATTCTATCCCCATAGAGTGAGTCATACTTACCTTCCCCTTAGTTCTTATGTACTATGTGCTATGTGCTATGTGCTATGTGTTATGTGCTATATGGATCATGCTAATTCCTATCCCTATGACATCTTCATAGCGTGAGTCATACATTCCCTTCTTAGAACTATGTGTTTATTTCTTTGTTCAACGCTTGCGAACCGATGATGTGTATGTGGATGCTATGGGGCTTGTTTGGGGCCTCTTGAGTTCCCATTCACCATGTCATTCCTAAAGCCCTAGGCTCGAGTTGTGACACCTATACACTCCTGATCCCCCATAATCCTAGAGGGTACACTAATGCACAATTAGGGTGTCGAATAGTGCTCTGGTGGAACTCGCGCAAAACAGTATAACCCTTGTGATAAAATGCTCACTCAATCCCAAGTATCACATCGTGTTAGGATATGACACCCGATCCTGGTGCCTAAATATATAATGGTAGGACCATCCTCAGTGGGAAAAAAAAATTTCCTAAACGTGATGGTACGAGACACCCATCCTGGAATGTATATCATGTTGGTTCATGACACTCGTTCCTAAAATATATATCATGTCACGCCATGACACCCGACCCTGTAATGTAACAATGTGGCTCTATAAATAGTAAATCTACGGAAGCGTCCACTTAAGCCTAAGCTAAGGCCCAAAGAGAATAGATAATTAGAGGTGTGTCACCTATCCAAAATCATGTCACAACCCAACTACTACAAATGATACCACCTAAGGCAACTATGTGCAGGTCTACTGGTAATGTTCCCATCTCCAAAACAAAGTACAGTCCCAAGGACTAACCCACAGAAATAGTGGATCGATCATAAAAAACCTTGAGAAACCCATAGGATATAGCCTACATCTCACTAAAAGGGTCATATCCCTGTTTCTAGACCATCAGTGGTCCGGTAGTGTCATGTTCCATATCACAGGTCAAAAGGTCCAATTAGGTGCACAATCATAATAGTTCCTAGAAATATAACATGTTTCCCACAATTATCGGCCAGCATAACAAGTGTATAATGGATAAAAATTATATATAGAAGTATATATGTCACAAAGCAACACAAAAACACATCTAACTAGGAGATTATGCCACAATCTAGGAAGCCACAAGTACTCAAAATAAATAGACTAGTCATAGCCATATCATAAAAATCCAAAAACAACCAGGGCCAATAAAATCATTTACATGTACCAAAACCAGTTCATAGTGCAGCACATAATCAACTATCAGCCTCACAGGTTATCATATCTGAGTAGCATCAAGATACACAAACATAGAGAAAAGAATCAAGCTCAGTATACATACCTATCATATATCATCAGCCTACTCCATCCCTTACTAGACCATTTCATAGTCTAATAGTGCCAGAACTTAGTTAGTATTATAGCTACAAATAATACAACTATTAATATAGAGAATACCATCTTAACATAGCATATATCGCAATCATTAAAATGAGTCATATATACACCACATACTCAGCAATAATCACCTCATATACCATACATCTCAGCCAGAGAGTTACACATTTTAGGTTGAAGAAGCCTAGCCTACCTGGAAATTGGTCTTGTGTCCTAGATCAATCTACTCGAGCTTTTCCTTTCCTGATCACTCGTTATACCTATAGGTTAACACATTTAATGCCTCATCCTCCGACCAAACTAGGATGGTGTGAGTATGGCCCTAATGACACCCATCTTTGGTGTCGCCTCTACCCCCAACTCTATTGTCTATCATGATACCCCTGGGACCTACTGACCCTACTGAGAACCTTGCTGATCCTCTCTACACTTATGTCTAGCATCTCTATGACCCAAGTTCAACCCTCTGGTTTTAATGGTCGATGGAGAAGCTAATCCAGAAACCCGCGAAGGTAAATATGTTTCTCTTTACTCCGGGCACTCTCTAACCTAGTGGCCTAATGCTCCATAATCATTAAATCTCCGAAAAGCTCGAATTCTACTACGCCAGCTATAAAGACTAGTATTGCTTGCCCCTGAGGGCCTGAAGCTCTGACTGGCTGCATACAATGGCCTTGCCTGAAATCTTGGTGGTAGTCTACCC
>JAOTQJ010166944.1:0-11754 GCA_025642045.1 Solanum sejunctum | reverse complement strand
AGATATTCAGGGTTTTCTTGGGTTGGCTAGTTATTATCAGATATTTGTCGAGGCTTTTCATTTATTGCTTCATCATTGACTAACTCAAAAGAAAGCTAAATTCCTATGGATGAATGAGTGTGAGAAAAGCTATTAGACTTTAAAGGACACTACCAAATGGCATAGATAGGTTTGTGTATATTGTGATACTTCTCAGATTGGTTCAGGTTATGTGCTCATGCAACATAGCAAGTATATATAGCTTATGCATCTAGAAAACTAAAGGTGCATGAACAAAATTATCCAATTCATGACCTTAAATAGGCAGACATGTATTTGCCTTGAAGATTAGGCGATATTATTTTTATGGAGTTCATGTTGATGTGTTCACCGATCAATAGAGTTTGCAATATGTGTTCACCCAAAGGGACCTACTTAGAGCCAAAAAAGATGGTTGGAACTTCTCAAGGACTATAACATAAGGTTGCAGTGCTATCCAGGCAAGGCAAATGTCGTAGCTAATTCATTTATTAGATTGTTTATAGGTAGTGTGGTTTATGTTATGAGTCCAAAAAAGAGTTGGTGAAGGATGTGTACTATTTTTCTAGATTGGGTGTAAGGTTGGTTGATTCTAATAATGGTGGCATTCATATCCACAATAGATCTAAATCTTATGTGGTTATTGATGTCAAAGCAAATTAAGAGCTAAACCTATCATTGGTTGAATTGAAGAAGTCGATTGTTGAAAAGAAGATAGAGGTTTTCTCCTAAGAGGGAAATGGTGTGCTTCTTAATTAAGATCGGTTGTGCATTTTTGACATTGATGGTCTTAGAGAGGTGATATTGAGAGAATCCCATAACTCTCCCTATTCAATATATTCGGGATCCACTAACATGAATTAAGACTTGAAAAAGGTATGTTGGTGGAATGGCATAAAGAGAGACATAACCAAGTTCGTATCTGAATGTCCTAATTGTAAAGGTAAAGGTTGACCATCAAATGCCTAGTGGTTTGGCCCAAGATATTTAGATTCATACTTGGAAGTAAGAAGATATGAATATATATTTTATAACAGGTTTGCCTCATACTCATAAGTAACACAACACTATTTTGGTAATTGTAGATACGATGACCAATCGGCTTATATTCTACTAGTCAATACTACTTTCAGTGCCAAGGATTATGCCAAGTCATATATCTGGGAGTTGGTTAGATTGCATGGTAACTTTATCTATTATATTGGATCATGCTACACAATTTACTTCTCACTTTTGGAGGTTATTTCAGAAAGGGCTTGGTATAAAGGTAAAGTTAAGTACTACTTTTCATCCTCAAATCAATGGACAAGCCGAGGGGACAATTTAGACTTTAGAGGATATGTTGAGGGCTTGTGTGTTGGAGTTCAAGGGTAATTGTAATGATCATCTACCACTTATTGGCGTTGCCTACAACAACAATTATCAGGCTAGCATCGAAAAGTCACCATTTAAGACTTTGTACGAGAGAAGATATAGACCCTCGATAGGTTAATTTGAAATAGGTGAGATGGCATTAATTGGCCCTGATTTGGTATTGGATGCCATGGAGAAGGTGAGATTGATTTGAGAGAAGTTGAAAATTGTACAAGTCATCAAAAGTCCTATTCAAATGTTAGGAGAAGGGATCTTACTTTCATCTCGGTGATTAGGTGTATATGATGGTTTCACCCATCAAGGGTGTGATGCATTTTTGTAAGAATGGCAAGTTGAGTCCCCAATATATAGGCCCATATGAGATTGTTAAATGAATTAGAAATATGGCTTATAGGTTGGACTTGCCTTTGGGTATGAGTTCCATCCATATGGTGTTTCAGGTATCCATGTTGAGAAAATTGGTTGGTGATCTAAGCTTGATTGTCCTTTTGGAAGGTGTCGATGTTGAGGAGAACTTGACATATGAAGAGGTACCAGTTGAGATTTTGGATAGGCAAGTTAAAAGGCTTCGTAACAAGGATATTGCATCGGTAAAAGTCTATTGAAAGAACTAATATGTTGAGAGTGCTATATGGGAAGCAGAATCAAATACGATGAGATGATATCCTTATCTATTTCAATCTATTTAAGCATAAGGTACCAGGTTCTTCATACTTAAGTGGTCCAAATTCCTTTATTTCAGTTTCTTCATGTCATGACATGCTACATGTGCATGAAACTGATTTGAATGATGTTTATAGCATGGATGTAATGATTTCATGATTTTAAATGTTGAGTTTATTATGCATTCATGTTGGGTTATTTTATGTTCAGTTCAAGCTTTTTAAGTCATATTCTAACTCATTCAATGATAAATGATCACAAAGGGAAGATAATGTAAGGGTTCGGACTTCCTAAGGCTTTAATGGTGAACAAAAATTGGTTTCCTACTGATTTTGGCTAAGGTGCCTCTAAGGGGGACCCTTCACGAGCCATAAAAGGGGTCCATGAGCCGTGAAAGGATCCTAAAGGGACCCTTGGCTATTTTGAGGGCTGCCTTGGATTTGTAGGAGTCTTGCCAAGTGGAATATGCACACCACGGAGCACACCACGGCTCATGGTGAGCACCACAGACTGTGGTGTGGTTCATGCAAGGCCACCTTACCTTGGCAAGCCCCGTCTTATTAGGGTAGGTTCACAAAGGAGTCACCATGGACCGTGAAGCCTTCCATGGTGATGCCCAATTCAATTTTTTCATTCCTTTTCAGTAAGGAATTTTAGGTAATTTGGCCCAATCCCAAGGCTTTTGGGACTTTTATACATTCCTTTAAGTCCTAAATCAATCCCTATGCTATCCCTAACACTTCATTCAAGTCTAACACTTACTCTCTACAATCAAACTCCTAAAAACACTATCAAGCTTAGAACTCAAGGATTCAAGCTAGGATTTAATTGGGAACTCAAGTTGAAGTTGAATTCATCTCAAAATGCTTAATCTAAGATAGGTACATATGGATCATCCTTGGTTTCAATTCAACCTTGGAGTCCAAAATCTCTGCGCTATTTTCATCAACTTTAAAGTACGATCTAGGTATGATTTTCATGTTTTGACTTCAAATTGATGAAATTATAATATGGAGTGTATGCAAATGATGATTTAAACATGAATTAAGTCTTACCCAATTGAATGTCATGACCTACGCCTAGGGCCTAGGAGTGACATAGCGAATGGGAACACACAAGTTCCCAGAGAAGTCTCATAGCATCCATATACACCTCATCAGTTCAGAAGTGCATGATTAAACAATAAACACGTAGTTGGTAGCATGACTCATGTTATGTGAATATCATAGGATTAGGGATTTGCATGAGTTCAAATAGAATATAGCACATAAGAGCTAAAGGGCAGGTAAGTATGACTCACATTATAGGGATAGAAGGGACTTAGGGCTTTCCACATTTTCACACCTTATCATGAACATATCATCATAATATCAACAACATGAGAAAGACATAGTTATAGTCTCTATAATCAAATAACATAACATATATCAAGCCCGTATGTAGAGTTTACATGATGTCCAACAATACCTCTAGGTCATATAATAGGATGAGGGCCAAGACATGTACGAGGCTCACCCTCAAATTAAAGACAAAAAGCATCATAACATAGAAGGTAGATAGAAGGTAGCTTGTCCTTGGATGATAAAACTCACCACAAGTAACTCTTTGTCAATCAAGCTAGCCATCACGAAGTGGAAGATGATAGTCTCTGGTCCTCATATGGTTAGATCATATAGGCAAAAGAGTATGCTTTAGTAGGTTTGAATATACTAAGTATGTGGTCATGCAATAGTTATAAATATATAATCCTTGCAATCAATGTTAGATGACAAGGGAACATATATAAAAGAAGTGTATAGAAAAGAGTATAATATCAATATGCCATGAAATCCATGATAGATGAATGTCATAATACTTAACATAGGGGGATGGGACCATAACTGACATCTAAGATCATGTGATCCATAACATGAATCTCTTGATGCATAAATCTCCGCACCGAGATAAGAGTGGACTACTTGACAAAAGTAGCCCACACTATACCTTATGACTCGGTCTTTTTGGTGTGATGGTCACATTCCTTATGGCCCAGCCTTTTCAGAAGGATTTCCACAACATAATCATTCCTTGAAGGGGCATAAACATGAACTTATGCTGGCACGTAGTTATGGGACTTAAGGATTTACATAAAGACACTTGAGGATAGTGTCCCTCACACAAGCCCACTCGGTGCTAGGTCTTCATCTCATGGGAATACATTTACATATACATGCTCGAAAAACAAGCATAAGTCTTTTCAAAACATGATAATGCATACTTAGGCTTGAAGGCCAAATCACATTTCATAACCATGCAAACTTGAGCTAAAAAGTCAAATCATACTTCAATTCATACTTGCATGCATAGGAATAGCTCATTCATACTTGTACATAATGGTGTAAACATCCATAATTTCTCAAAAGCCATATCTTAGGCATTATGTGATCATATGTCATGTCATACCCATACTTCTCTTAAAAACATAGTTGGGTCTTAGCCCATATCACAAATTTCATGAAAATCAATGATCATGCATGCATATGCCAAGAATCAATGAGAGAATAGCATGGGTTCTAGGAGTTCATAATTAAATCATCATAGTATAATGAAATCATAGTAAATTCATGAGGAAATAATCAATTCAATCATATTTGAAATTACCCATACATAGATCCAACATTTAAAAGGATATGCATATTTAAACCTCCATAATATCAATGCAATTCAATATAATAGGGCTTAAATAACTTTAAAAACATTAATGAAATACAACTCATGTCTCAATTTGATCAAATCAACACTAATTTAAAAAACTCATATTCAAAGTAAGCCTAAAATTTATAAATTAAAAAGTAAGAAAAATTAGGGGTCCTCATGGTTGAAAGGGATCATGAATCAATCCCACATACCTTTCTTAGGAAGATGAGTTTGAGAATAATTTATCTTGAATTTGAAACCCCAATTGAATTCCTAGCTTGAATCCCACACTAGACTTGAAAAGAGAACTTTAGGAGTTGAATCATAGAGTTTAAATGTAACGAGAGTGAATAATGAGAGTGAAGAGTGAGTATAATCTTATTTGAAGGCTTAGGATAGGTTCCAAGGCCCTGAAAGACCTTTAAAATAAACCAAAATTACCAAAGTAAATAAGCTTACCAAAATGCGGGGTCCCGAACAAAGGCGCCACGGCTCGTACAGGGGATCATGGACCGTACAAGGGTTCATGGTAAGGATCTTCTTGTCACGACCCAAGCCTAAGGCCTAGACATGACACGGCGCATAGGAATCTGAGAGGACCCTAGCAAGACTCTTAATATATTATTACACATCCTTGATCGCGGAAGCAATGGAATACAATAAGAAGTACTAAATTGGGACAACTGGGGCTACGGGAAACACTTTCATATAATAGACACCAAGAACAAGAGAGTCAAGGCTCATAGCATAGATACATAATATGTCCAACAACACCTCTACTACAAAGATGAGAGCGGGGGCTACAACAAGCAATCCGGCTCACAGTCATAGTCAATACATAACATAAAAGAAAGATAGTATTAGTATATAAAAAGAGACCATAAGCAATGTCCCCAGAATGGAGGACTTATCACAAGCTTGAGAGACGATCATATTAGCCACGTGGAGGAGGAGGAGGATAAAGCGGTGCTTTGGTTCCTACATGATGACATCATGAAGGCATAGAATATATGTTAGTACATTTGAATGTACTAAATATGTAGGATGCAATGCAACAAGTGATAAGCACCATAAACAACATGCATAACATAGGAAATGAATAAGCTTATAATAATATGGCATGTATGAATGATGCTTGAGGTAAAATCGTGTTTATATAGATCATAATACGAGTATAAGGAAGACTATTCTTAGTGCAATCCAAGGTCTACTACCTTCTTTGAGAGGCGCATGAGGTACAAACCCCTTCATGAGGTTGATGGAGTACAAAACCCCCAACAAGGTTGATAGATTACAAACTCCCCATCAAGGTTGATGGGTACCACTCCCCAAGCTATGCGATTGAGGTACCAACCCCTCAATAAGGTTACCTGGGCCTACAACTCCCCGAGCTAGGCTTGGTCATACCTAGTACCATAGTGATAATATCATATATATACACTCCTTTCATCATCATCTACATACATTTCTTTTCATCATCATTCCATCATCATAGGTGTTTGAGAGTGTATTTGGGAATGTCTTGAATGATACGAGAGTGAAATAAGGCTAAGTATAGGCATTTTCATGTATGGGAACACTTAGACCCAGGATCCAAAAGTCTTGGACCGAAATAGAAAACTGACCATAAAAATACACAGAAGCGCCCTTAGCGCGTTGCGCCACGGGCGCGGATCATCTTTGGAAATCGCACTTTTGTTATTTCCAAAATTTTCTACGGTTGCTCTTAAATTGGGGTTAGACCCATTTACCACTAAATTTGACCCCCTGAGCAAGAATATGAAGTCAAATTTTTAATGTCAAGCACGTATTTTGAGATATATGAAAATTATGATTCCTGGCACTTCGATGAACATTCTCGTGCACTTTTGGGGGTCATTTAAATTCTCCCCTTGGGAACATTCATCCCCGAATGTCAAAGAAACGTATATGAGAGACATAAACATGACCATTTCGCCCACAAAGAGATGCAATAATACACTAAACATCATATCAAAAATCTCATCATAAGTGTGAACTTGTCAATTTAAACATAAATGTAAGCAATGACATATGGGCTGAACATAAGACTTGAGATCATATAGAGGACTTAGATCAATACCTTAGGCTTGAGTAGAGTGGAATAGGTAAGGATATCACTTTTGCATGTCTGATTCGGGCTCCTAAGAAGCACTTTCAGCTTGTTGTTTCCTCCAAAGGACCTTAACGAAAGCCACATCCTTATTCCTCAACCTCTCACTTGACTATCCAAAATCTGAACCAAAACCTCTTCATAGGTCAAATTGTCTTCAACAACACCCACCACATCAAGAGGCACAATAGCATTAGGGTCACCCACACACTTTCTCAACATAGACACATGAAAGACTGGATGAACTAACTCTATTTCATTAGGTAAATCAAACTCGTAGGCTACCTTACCAATCCTTCTCATTACTCTATAAGGACCCATATATCTAGGGCTTAACTTTCCCTTCTTGCCAAAATATACCACACCCTTCATGAGTGACACCTTCAAATAGATCTAATCACCAATCTTGAATTCAAGATCCCTTCTCCTCACGTTTGTATAGGACTTTTGGTGACTTTGAGCTATCTTTAACCTTTCTCTAATCATCTTAACCTTTTCAAGAGCCTCCACAACTAGATTTGGTCCCAACAAAGCCACCTCTCTAATCGCAAACTACCCAACCACTGATCTACAATGCCTACCATAAAGAGCCTCAAAAGGAGTCATTCCGATACTAGAATGATAGCTATTGTTATATGCAAACTCAATCAATTAAAGATGATTATCCCAACTACCCTTAAGCTCCAACACACAAGCCCTAACTATGTCCTCAATTTTTTTCATAGTCCTTTTGGCTTGGTTATTTGTTTGAGGGTGAAAAGTTGTACTAAGCTTAACTCTCGTACCAAGACCCCTTTGAAAGGACCTCCAAAAGTATGAAGTAAATTGAGCCCCACAATCCGATATAATGGATAAAAGAACCCTATGCAACTTTACCAAGTCATGAATGTATAATCTAGCATAATCTTTACCCTCATATGTGGTCTTAACCGATAGAAAGTCAGTCAATTTTGTCATCCTATTAACCACAACCCAAATGGAATCAAAACCCTTTCTAATTTTGGGCAACCCAACCATAAAATCCATATTAATCACCTCCCACTTTCAAATAGGAATATTTATGTCTTGGGTTAGGTCACCCGTCCTTTAGTGTTCGACTTTGACTTATTAGCAACTATGGTAACCGGATACAAATTTGGCAATGTCCCTCGTCATGCATCGCCATCTATACACATCCCTCAAATCTCTATACATTTTGGTAGAACTGGGGTGGAAAGAATAAGAAGAATTATAGGGCTCATCAAGGATTTTCTCCCTCAAACTATCAACACAAGGCACACACAACCTACCTTGGTACCTAAGGGCACCATCTCCCCCTTAGGAGAAAACCTCCACTTTGGCCTCTTGCACTAAGGCCTTCGACTCTAACAAGGAGGGATCAGGGTCTTTCTTTGCTATCACCTCATCAACCAAGGAAGACTTAGAACCATCAACCACAACAAAACTACCATTATCCATCTCTTCTAACCTAAACCCCAATCTAGCCAACCGATGTACCTCCCTATCCACCTCTTTATCACCACTATAAATATGAGCTAGGCTACCCATAGACATTCTACTCAAGGCATCCGCCACAACATTAGGCTTACCGGATGATAATGCATACTCATACCATCGTCCTTAAGAAGTTCTAGCCACTTTGTTTGCCGCAAGTTGAGATCCTTTTGAATTAAGACATATTGGATGCTCTTATGATTAGTGAACACATCAATATACACCCCATACAAGTAGTGACTCCAAATCTTTAATGCAAATACAACAGTAGCTAACTCAAGATCATGGGTAGAGTAGTTCTTTTCATGTACTTTGAGTTGTCTAGAAGCATAGGCTATGACCTTTTTTGCATCAACACACCACCCAAACTAACTCAAGAAGCATCACAATACACAATAAATCCCTCTAACCCTTTTGGTAGTGACAATATAAGAGCGAACACAAGCTTATCTTTCAATGTTTGGAAACTCCTTTCACATTCATCGGACTACACAAATTTGGCTTTCTTTTGAGTCAATTTTGTCATAGGGGAAGCAATAGAAGAGAACCCATTCACAAACCTTCGATAATAACCTACTTAGCCTAAGAAGCTCCAAATATCCGATGGGGTCAATGGTCTAGGACAATTCCTAATCACATTCATCTTCTTAGTATCTACCTTAATACCATCACCCGATACCACATGTCCTAGGAAGGAAACCTCCCTCAATCAAAACTCACACTTTTCATAATTAACATATAACTTCTCTTTCCTCAATCTTTGCAACAGAACCTTCAAATGAACGTTATGCTCCTCCTCACCACGAGAATAGATCAAAATATCATCAATGAATATCACAATAAATGGATCAAGGTAGGGTTTAAAGACCCTATTTATTAGATCCACGAAGATGGTCGGTGCATTGGTTAACCCAAATGACATCGCAACAAACTTAAAATGCCCATATCTAGTCTAGAAAGTTGTCTTAGGAATATCACACTCCCTCACCTTCACTTGATGGTACCTGAATCGAAGATCAATATTAGAGAAGTAGCTAGCCCCTTGCAATTGGTCAAACAAATCATCAATCCTTGGAATAGGATACCTATTATTGATGGTGATCCTATTAAGTTGCCGGTAGTCATGCACATTCTAAGAGACTCATCTTTCTTCTTCACAATTAACACCGATACACCTCAAGGTGATTGGCTAGATCTAATGAATTCCTTCTCCAACAAGTCCCTCAATTGTTACTTTAACTCTTTCAACTATGTCGGAGCCATGCAATAAGGGGGAATAGAAATGGGTTGAGTATCGAGGAGGAGGTCTATACCAAAATCTATTTCCCTTTAGAGAGGAACACCAGGAAGGTCATTTGGAAGGACATCAAGGAACTCATTTACAATTGGAACTGACTCCATGGGAAGAACTTTAGATTCTATATCCCTAACCCTCACAACATGGTAAAGATACCCCTTAGAGATCAACTTATGGTCTTTAATGCAAGAGATGAATCTACCCTTGACCACCATATCATGACTCTCCCACTCAAGGACGGGTTCATTTGGGAACTGGAATTTGATCCTATGGGTTCTACAATCAATAGAAGGATAGCATGCATGCAACCAATCCATCCCAAGAATGACATCAAAATCAACCATGTCCAATTCAACAAGATCACAAGGAAATATTTTATGTAATATGCAAATGGGACAATTTCTATAGACTGTTCTAGCAATAATAGATGCACCTATAGGTGTAGATACCTCATATGGCTCATGCAATAATTCGGGTTCAACATGGAACTTTTTGGCAACAAAGGGGGTTAAGAAAAGAAAGAGTGGCACCCAGATCAATCACGTCAAAATCAAAGACTTTCAACATACCAATAACGGCGTCAGACACCTCATCAAGCCCTTACCTCCCATGCAAAGCATACAATTGGTTGTGCCTAGGAGCACCATCTTGTCGGCCACATCTCCCTAATAGGACTATATTAGCACCTTATGGACGAACTTCCTTGCCCTTATTGTGATTTTGAGGGCAATCTATCGCCTTATACCCCATTTCCCCACAACCATAACAAGCACTGGTATTCCTCAAGCATGGGCCACTATGACCCTTACCACACTTCGGACACACATCAATAGTACCCATACCCCTAACACCTTGGGCCCTTAGAAAATCATTTGCAACCCTCTTATCCAATGCATGAGTAGACCTCTGGCCTTGATGGAACTGGGCACTCCTTTGGAACTTACCCTCAAAATGGGCCCTCTCGACCTTATGACCCCTTCTCTTCCTCAATTTCTCCTCTTCCATTTGTTCTTATAAGTCATTAAATATAACAAGTCCATGCCACTAATCAACATGGCAGACCTGCACTCCTCATTAACTAAGTCCGAAACACCCATCACAAATTTGTTCATCCTAGATCTTGAGTCGACCACTAAGTGGGGAGCATACTTAGAGAGTTAGGTAAACTTGAGGGCATACTCCCTCACACTTATAGGCTTTTGTCTCAAATTCATAAATTTCACCAATTTAGCTTCCCTAAGTTCAAAGGGAAGAACCAATTAAGGAAAACCGCCTTGAGCTCTTCCCAAAGAACCACATAGTTGACTCCCTTCTCTTCCTTCCATTGTGTGAAGTATATTTATGCCACTCCTTTGAGTTGGTAGGCCACCAACTCCACCTTATCCTCTGACCTCACACCTATAATAGACAAAATCTTATAGACCTCATCAATGAATTTTTGAGGGTCCTCACTTACCTTTGATCCATGGAATTTTGGGGGATTCATTCTCATGATGTATCTCACTTGAGAGGCCGGTGTAGGAGCTTGGACCCCTTTATTGGCTTGATTAGTCACAACTTGTGCAAGCAAGGTGAGAGCATCCCTAAGCTCTCCATTGGACAGTTGCTCCTCAGGTGTAGGGGATCGTCTTCTTCTTGTGTTAGGCATGATCTAGCATAGTAAAGAACAATTGTTGGGGGGAGAAAACTTACTTCAACTCTATAGCACGACTTAGAACATGAAGAAGGGAAACATTTCCTAAAATGTCTCATAGCATCCTATTCATAGTTGTGGTACACAACATAATTATGAATAAGACTCTAATCAATGTGGTGTGTTGGACTCCAAGAATCAAACAACCTAGTGCTCTGATAACAAGTTTTTCACGACCCAAGCCTAGGTCCTAGACGTGACATAGTACATGGGAATCGGAGAGGACCCAAGAAGGCCTCTTAACATATCATTACACATCCTTGGTCATGGAAACAATAGAATAGAACAAAAAGTACTAAATTGCGACAACCAAGGCTAAGGGAAACACTTTCATATCATAAACACCAAGAACAAGAGAGTCAAGGCTCATAGCATAGATACATAACATGTGCAATAACACCTCTACTA
>JAOTQJ010166934.1:0-26264 GCA_025642045.1 Solanum sejunctum | reverse complement strand
TTCTATTAGAGTTGCATTGTCAGATTAAAAAGGCTACTCTTGTTTATTGCGACAATGTAAATGCTATTTATTTATCTGAAAATCCAATTCAGCATCAACGGACAAAACATATTGAGATGGATATTCATTTTGTCCAGGAGAAAGTTGCTCTGGGTGAAGTTGGAGTGCTTCATGTGCCTTCTCTACATCAAACAGCAGACATTTTTACTAAGGGACTTCCACGAGTTTTATTTGACGATTTTAGTACAGTCTCAATGTTCATAACCCTACCGCTTCGACTGAGGGGGTGTATTAAATATATTTGGTAGGTATTCTTGGAATGTATATTTGGAAGATAAATATTTTGTCTATATTTTTTGAATGTATATTTGGAAGGTAGATGTTTTGTTTATATTTAGTTTCTTAGAATTAGCTTTATATATATTCAGACTTTGTATATTGTTGATGGTTAAGAATACTATTTTTCTTCTATCAATCAACTTCACTAAATTTCAATGAGCCTAACAATAACTGATTACAATCCTAAGAAATTACAAAATCTAATCCCTAACAATCACACAACCTCCCAAAGTATGTGTTTCTTAGTGTCTTTGAGTTCCCTAACTTGAAGATGATATCTACTTCAATTTATAATACATTAAACTATCATTACATCAATTTCACAATTTAAGAAAAACTTCTTAGAACTGAAAACTACAACTATTAGACTAATAGCGTAAAGGTACTTAGTTCGACATTCAACTTCTTCAACCGGTGTCTTTAGCCCAATGTGCTTCTCTCTCTCTCTCTCTCTCTCTCTCATGCACACCTTAATTTTCTTCACTTTTTGTATTTGTTCACTGCTATGTAGAACTATATTTTGCTTCAACCACTTTTTCTTTCCTTATTTAAACTCTCCTTATCCTTTTAGAGTTCTGATCAGATCCCAACTCTTTTTTATTATTATTTAGTCATCTATTAAAATGTCTCTTTTAAATATAAGTTTTTCAAATGATTCTCTCCTGAAGAGTTAATGCGATTGTAGACATTGAAATTTTTGTAGGACTCTATAAGATGAGTCCTATTTCAGTCAGAGTTTCTTGGAGGAAACTCAACCCTAAATCCTAATTCATGCCTATATAAAGGGTAATATATTCTCTTGAAAATACATCTCAATATATACCCTAAAGAGATCAAGATCTCAAATATCCCATAAGGGGATATTTATCAAGAGATCAAAAAATGGGTCAAAGAGTCAAAATCATCCTACGTTTGAGAAATATGCCACTAATGACCCTCGAATCACGGAGAAATCTCATATGAGAGAAGAATCAAGGGAGATCCAGATTTGTACCCACATTGATTATGAATAAAATTCTGTTTCTTCATATTTTATTTGTGACTGTAATTTATTTTACATCACTTTAAAATTTATTGCAAACAAACTGGCACGCCCAAGGGTACAAACTCTACCTCTCATCTCAACTTTTCAAACACCAAAGAATACTGAAATGGCTTCTAAGAAGATTTCCCGATCAACTTCCTCTAAGGCTGTTGATTTCAAGTTCTCTGCTGAAGTGGAGGGAATCTTTGGTGTTACCTTTGGAAGCGTTGGAGCTGTTACAAGAATCAAAGCTACTATACTGGGAAAACAAACACTATGAGTGTCATTCGCACCAACTCCCGATTTTGGTTCTTCAAATTTGAAGGGAGTGAGATCCTCTGTAAATACTTCCAAAGAAGGAAACAGTGTTGCTGAAAAGATTAAGCAGACGTTCGCTCTGCTTGTGGTCTCTAATTCCAAGAACTCTACCACAAAGAAGGGCCATGACTCATCCAATGAGTCTTTTCCATGTGCATCGCATAATGTGAGACCCCTGAGGATTAACTTCCATGATAATCCATGCTACTCTTCTGTGCCTCCAACGGTCATGCAAGCAATGACAACTAATGTTTCATCTACAGAGGAACAACTTGCGAACCTAGCGAAGATGATTGAAGGATTGGCTAGGCATGTGCAACACCAAGACCCTCGCATCGATAAGTTGATGAATAAGGTGGAAGGTTTAGAATCTAGCCATGCACCAGGAAAGGGTATTGAGATTCAAGAGGCTGAGAATCCTGTGAAGTAAGCATCGACTATCAAAGAGTTGTCAGTTTTTGCCGAAGGAACAATCCCGCTTAATCAATTGAAGGTGTTCATCGAAGGGACCATTAAAGACAAGTATGAAATCTTCACAAGGTCTTCCTATATGTATGCTAAACCTTACACTACAAGGATTGATAGCCTACGAATGCCTGCCCGTTATCAACCCCCCAAATTTCAGTAGTTTGAAGGCAAAGGAAATCTAAAGAAGCATATTGCACACTTTGTGGAGACATGTAATAATGCTGGGACCTATGGAGAACATCTTGTCAAACAATTTATCTGTTGCTTGAAAGGAAATACCTTTGACTGGTACACGGACCTTGAGCCTAATTCCATTGACAATTAGGAGCAACTAGAGCATGAGTTTCTTAATCGTTTCTATAGCACTAAGCGCATAGTGAGCATGGTAAAACTCATAAATACTTGCCAAAGAAAGGATGAACCTGTCATTGACTTCATAAACTGATGGAGAAATGCAAGTCTAATTGCAGAGACAAACTTAGTAAAACCTCTGTTATAGAAATGTGCATCTAAGGGATGCACTGGGGGCTTCTGTATATCCTATAAGGGATCAGACCTAAGTCTTTTGAAGATCTAGCAACACGTGCTCATGATATAGAGTTAAGCATGTCTTCTGCTAGAAAAGATAGGATGCTTGTTCACGATCCTTGAAAAAGGAAAGGACAAATAAGAACCCATAAAATGGGGCAAATTTGTGCCCAGAAATGACAATAAAGAGCCCATGAATGTCAATATCTCACCTATGAAGTTTACTACGAATGAGAGTAGGAAGCAAAGTGTAAAGACGACTTTTCAAGAGCATCCAAACATAAAGCTAACCTTGGGAGAGATGCAGGAAAAAGAATACCCTTTTCTGGATTCTAATGTTCATGAAATTTTTGAGGAGTTGGTCGAGCTAAAGCTCATTGAGTTGCCAGAGATGAAATAACCCGATGAAGCTGGGAAGACTGATAACCAAGTTATTGCAAGTATCATAGACTTGTGAGCCACCCTCTTGAAAAATATTTTGTCTTTAAGTACAAGGTTATGCAATTGGTTAAAGAAAAGAAAATTGGCCTTGATGATGAAAATGCAAGCTCTAATCAAGTATCTATCGTGTTCGGCTCGCTTGACCCAGTCCAAATATGTCCACTTGAAGAAGAAGGGCCAATAAAGTAAGAGAAATCCCAAACCAATACAGATGATGATGAAGGTTAGATTCTCATGACTAGGTGAAGACGCAACAAGATGAGTCCACAGAAAAGATCACTTAAACAACCAATTAGACAAAGGGTAGTATAGAGATCAAAGAAGTAGAGACCCATTAGGCGTTCAAAGGGGCCAGAAGTGGAAATGCATCATCACTAGAAATTATGATGTCCTATAACTTCTAGGGAATTCTTACCAAGTCGGTTCTTCGTGGATACCACTCAAGACAATGTTCATGCATCATGTTTCAGTGCTGACAACAGAGAAACAATGAATGAACTCATCGAAGGTATCTCTTGCTAACAAGGATGAAGTGGCAGGTGAAATTCCATCAAAATCATCTCCATCATCTTCTGAAAAGTCTTCAGAACGCCCTCTTCAAGAAGTACACACATGTGCCACAAAGATCACATTTACTGACGATGATCTTCTATTTGGCGAAACTCTACACAATCACCCTTTGTATATGGTGGGTCACATTTTAAAGAATAAGATAAATAGAATTTTGATAGACGAAGGATCCAAGGTCAACATACTACCTATTCATATGTTGAAAAAGCTTGCCATCACTATCGAAGAGCTTAGCAAAAGTCGTTTCTTGATAAAAGGGTTCAATCAAGGGGGGCAGAGGTCTATAGGTTCGACTAAGCTAGAAATTCATATGGGCGATTTGCGAACAAGTGCATGGGTGCATGTGATTGACATAAAGACTTCATATAATATATTGGTTGGAAGGCCTTGGGTGCACGAGAACAAAATTGTCTCATCTTTTTACTATCATTTGAAATACCTCGAAGATAGAATCGAAAGGAGGATAGTTGCTGACAATAATCCTTTCACTGAGGTTGAGGCATATTTTACTGATGCAAAATTCTACTTGAAGAGTTATGTTGTGAAAGGATTAAAGCTTGAGGGTGTCAAACCAACCAAGCTTGAGAAGCTCAAAGGTGAAGCATCCAATGCGGCCATTGAAAGGGCCAAAGTTGACATTGACGAACCTAGTACTTGTCCTAATAAGAAGAAGACCATAACCTCAAAAATTAAGCCAGCACCTATACTCTGTTATGTCCTAAAGGTGAAGAAAGAGGAGGGTCAATTATCTGATGTACAAAGGAATATGCTGGGGGGTTGGCTCTTCCTATAAAATGGATCGATGCAATAAACTTTTCTTCAAAGCTATTAGGAAATTTTGTGCCTCAAAATCTACCACAAGGTACATTACTCCCTACAAAACATACAGAAGGCTTTGATCCAAATGCTTACAAGTTTCTTATAAAGGCCGGGTACAACCCTAATAAGCCGTCTAGGCTAGGGAAACTCCTATTGGAGGGCATAACCAAGCAAACACGTGAAGGTTTAGGCTATAGCCAACCACCACCGGTGCACATCTCCATAAGAAGGGTGTGTAATAACTATATCACTATAGAAAATGAGTATGTTTCTTCTAAATAAATGTCCTTTTGTCTTTGATCGACTTGGAAAACCCACTGTAAGAACTTCTGTGTTCGAGAGGTTAGGCCTATTGAAGAAGCAGAATAACATACATCGGAGATGTTACCTAAGAGTAATGATGCTTCTTTCACCTATGATCCAAAAGGATTTCGAAAGCATAGTTCCTTTGAGGATAAAGTGACAAGTAGAATTCATAGTTTCATGTAAAGAGGTACTAAAAGCGAAGGCTCACACTGTGGTTTACACCAAAAGGTGCAAGAAAGATGAAGAAAGTGTAGGCTCCTCATGTCATGTTACAACTCATATTGAGAATAACTCCTCATGCCAACTGAAAATTGATGGAGAGTTAGGAGATATTATTTGGTGTAATCATATATCAATCAATGACAATGACCCATAGGAAGAGGAGAATGTTGGAGAAGCTCCACCAGAATTTGAAGGAGTGAAGACCACGACTGATCCCTTAAAAGAAGTTTACCTTGGCATGGATGAAGAATTGAGGCTAACTTACTTGAATGCTTTCCTAGCAGCCGATGAAGAAATGACTTATATGAACATACTCAAAGAATATAGATTTATTCACTTGGAGCTATAAAGAAATACCTGGTTTGGATCCCAAGATAGTAGTCCATCAATTAGCAGTCAAGCATGGCGCTTATCCTATCAAGTAGGCTCAAAGACGTTTTAGGCCAGACTTGGTTCCATTGATCGAGAAAGAAGTTAGCAAACTCATCAAGGCAGGATTCATTTGATAAGTTAAATACCCCATGTGGATTTCAAGCATTGTCCCCATGAGGAAGAACAATGGCCAAATTCGAGTTTATGTCGACTTCAGAGATCTCAACAATGCAGGGCCCTAAAGATTAATTCCCTCTGCCTATTCTAGAGCTAATGATTAATGCTACAACTAGTTGTGAGGAAATGTTATTCATGGATGGTTCTTCTGGCTATAACCAAATTTGTATGTCACCAAAGGATGAAGAACTCACGGCATTTCATACACGTAAAGGCATTTATTTTTACAAGGTGATGCCCTTCGATTTGAAGAATGTTGGTGCCACATATCAAAGGGCCATGCAAAATATATTTGATAATTTATTCCATAAAAATGTTGAGTATTATGTTGATGACTTGGTGGTGAAATCGAAAAGAAGGAACGACCATTTAAAAGACTTAAGAATGGTGTTTGAGTTGCTTTGAAGATATTAACTGAGGACGAATCCATTAAAGTGTGTCGTTGGGGTTGGTTCTAGAAAGTTTCTTGGCTTCATTATGTGGTATCGAGGAATTGAGATTGATCAAGCCAAAGTTGATGCAATTTTGAAGATGTTCAAACCTCGAAACATTCATAAGTTAAAAAGTCTCCAAGGAAAATTAGCCTACTTGAGGAGGATCATCTCAAATCTAGCTGGAAGATGTCAATTATTCAGTTATCTCATGCAGAAAGGTGTCCCTTTGAAGTGGGATCAAACATGTAGCAAAGCCTTTAAAAGTATAAAAGCGTATCTGGTGAAACCTCCGGTCTTAGCAGCCCCTATACCTGGAAAGCCACTGATACTTTACATTGCAACACAAGAAAGGTTTGTGGGAGCCTTACTAGCTCAATAAAATAATGAAGGCAAAGAAAATGCCTTTTATTACTTAAGTAGAATGATGACACCCAATGAGCTGAATTATTCGCTAGTCGAGAAGTTGTGTTTGGCACTGGTCTTTTCGATTCAAAAGATGAAGCACTACTTTTAAGCTCATACTGTCCGTCTTGTTTCTAGAGAAAATCCCATCAAATTTGTTATATTGAAACCAGTCCTTAGTGACCGCCTAGCAAGGTGGTACCTTTAGTTATTACAATTTGAGATTGTATACATCCCTTAAAAGGCTGTGAAAGGACAAGCATTAGCGAACTTCTTGGTGGATCACCCTATACCAGATAATTGGGAATTAACTGATGAACTTCCTAACGAAGATGCAATAACCATCGAAATCCAGCTCCTTGAAAAATGTACTTTGATGGGGTCGCACATCGTTAAGGAGCTGGTGCAGGTATAGTATTTATCATTTCACAAGGAGAAGTCCTACCATTCTCCTTCACATTAAAATAACATTGTTCCAATAATGTTGCAGAATATCAAGCACTAATACTTGGGCTCGGAATGGCTATTGACATGAAGCAATTACAGTTGCAGGTTTTTGGTGATTCTCAACTAGTGATTAGACAACTCTTGGGAACCTATGAGGTTAAGAATCCCGAACTGCGCCCATATTACTGTTATTCTCAAAAGTTGATAGGATGGCTTGGAGATATAACCCTCCAATATGTACTAAGAAAGGAAAATAAAATGATTGATGCCTTAGCTACTCTAGCCTCGACTCTGACTCTTCCTGATCAGAAGCAAGTTACTATCTACCAAAAATAGGTAGTACCACCGTTAGACGAAGACAAATATATGGAGCATGAGCTTGAACATGTTGTCGCAGTTTCTGAAGCCAACAAAGAGGACTGGCGACAAGCCATCATCGACTATTTATGTTATGAGATACTTTCAGAAGATGCTAAGAGAAGGATTGACATTTGTCGTCAGGCACCTCGTTTTCTCTACTACAAGGACACATTATATAGGAGATCATTTGAGGTGCTCTTGAGGTGATTGGGGGAGAAATAAGCGACTTAAGCTTTGCAAGAGGCACATTCAGGAGTATGTGATCACATCAGTCTGGACCAAAGCTCCATTTTCACATAAAAAGAATAGGGTATTATTGGCCAACCATGGTAAAAGATTACTCGGATTATGCTTAAAGGTGCAAAGCTTGTCAATTTCATACAAACTTCATACATCAACTGCCTGAAGTTTTACACCCGACTATTACATCTTAACAATTTGATGCTTAGGGATTGGATATTGTTAGACGACTACCGAAATTCTCTAATGGACACTTGTACATCTTAGCCGCGACGGATTACTTTTCAAAGTGGGCTAAAGCTATAGCTCTTAAAGAAATCAAGAAGAAGAATGTTACAAACTTCATTCACGTAAGTATTGTTTACCGGTTTGGCATTCCATGATACATAATCACAGATAATGGTAAGCCATTCTATAACAAGTTGATGAGTAAGATATGCGATCTCTTTGGCTTCAAGCAGTGGAAATCTTCTATGTACCATGCTACCGCCAATGGTCTGGCCGAGGCACTCAATAAAATTCTATGCAATCTTCCAAAGAAAGTGGTCTCTAAGTCCAAACAAGACTGGCATGAAGGAATTGAAGAAGCCTTCTGGGCATATAGGATGATATATCGCACACTGACTCAAGCAACCCCATATTCACTTACTTTTGGAGTTGAAGCAGTCCTGCCACTCAAGCATCAGATACCATCTTTGAGACTAGCTATCTAAAAAGGGCTCACTGAGGAAGAAAATGCTCGACTATGTCTTGCTGAGTTAAAAGCACCTGATGAAAAGAGGTTAGAAGCCCAACAAAATCTTGAATGCTATCAAGCTCCTTTGTCTCATACCTTCAATAAAAAGGTTTGATCAAGATGTTTCCAAGTTGGAGACCAAGTTCTCGTTGTAAGAAGGCCCATTATCACTTCACATAAGTTCACTGACAAATTCACCTAGAAGTGGGATGGACCATATGTAGTACAAGAAGTTTACTCAAATAGTGCTTACAAGCTTGTTGTTGCAGATGGCATGAGGATCGGTCCTATAAATGCAAAATTCCTTAAGAAGTACTACCCTTGAGGAAAATTATAGTCCTTAGAATTTGAGTGTAAAAGTGAATGATACTCTTGGCCCACAAGAGTATAAACTATGTACGATACCAAAAAGAAAACACTCCGCCAGAACTACGTTGTGGCTTAATCCTCTTCATTGAGGTACATAGGCGGTTGGAATTATAGTCTAAGTTCAGTTGCATGAGTATTGAAAAACTATTTGTCCCTTACTTGATTCCTTATGGGGAAAAACCCTATGGAATGTGAGTTCCTTCTATGGCATGCTTAAGGTCTTCAAATTTAATCAAGTTTGCAGGTTAAAGTTTTCATATTCCATAAGTCTGTAAGCTAAAGTCCCTAAAGTCTACAAGTTGGTTCTCAAATTAAGCAAGTACGCAAGTGACGTTCCTCAAGTTCTCAAGTTTTGTGTTAGTATTCTTTAAAGTTATCCATTCCGTAAGTTCAAGAACTAAGTTGCATAAAATTTGCGAAGGAGAATGCACAAACTTCAAAAGAGAAGGAATTTTTATTATTTTCATTCTTACTAGCGTGCCAAACATGAACTAAGTTTGAATTATTAAGGCTTGCAGCAAAAGAAAATATGCGAAGAATTTCAAGTTAGAACCACAAATGCAAGATATAAGACAACATATCGATCTAAATCTTGTGAAAATAAAGAAAAGAAGTAAAATAAAAAGGGGAAAAGACCTTAATCTAAGCATAATTTGTAGTTGAAAAAATCTTGACGACTAGTCTCTAAAACTTCTCTCCTATGCTCTAAACAAGTCAAATCGTCAGTCGTCAAGAAGTCCATATTTTCATAAGAGGATATTTCATTCTCAGCAACTAAGATCTTGGCTTGAACCTCCTCAATCTCCTTCTTGGCAGTAGTTATAGCAGCCTCAAGTTCCTCTTGCTCCGCCTATAGTGTTGCTAACTTCTTCTTGACCTTCGTTATTGACTTTCTTTTAGAAGAAACATGTTTAGTCTTCTTGTCCTCCTCTGCTCTAAGTGACTCAAGACCCTTCTTGGCCTTAAAAAGCAATTCCAGCTTCTTGTCCTCATGCACCCTATCTACAAAATTGGAGCGTTTTTGGTCATATGAGGCAGCTAGCTCAAAGAGAGAATCCATCAAATGCTTTAGTGATGAAAGATCTATGAGACGCGTCTCACTCATCTCTTGGAGAATCTCATAAATATCTTCTTTGTAGGATGAAAGCGAGTCTAGAGAAGTTCTAGAAAGTTTGCTACAAATCTCTTCCCAAAAGCCCAAGATATACTTCTTTTTGTGAGTCAAAACAATACTTTTTCCTTCAAAAATAGACTTAGCCCCATCTGGCTTTGAATGAAGTGGAAGAGTGTTACTCGAATCGAGCATCAACCCTTTTAAAGTTTGATCATGAGAAGTGATTGTAATTCTCTATTCTTGCTCAATAGCTAAAGTTGACTCTGCCTCATGTTTCGATGTCACGACAGACTTCATGCTAATTTGCGGCCTCTCTTATAGTAATTCCTTTAGATGCTCAACAACATTTACCTACACAAAACAGGGGGAAAGTGAATTAGCAAATTAGTTAACCATGAATTGTCCTTAAAATTCATTTAAAGAAAAAAAGGGGGATCTATGGTCAAAAGGAAAAACCTCTTCACTCTGAATGGCTAATATTTTTGGAGAACCATCAATGCCTTGTTCTTCCACAATCTCCAACTCAACAGCCTCGAATGCAATTGGTTCATATCTTTTCCTCTTCCAATATTTATCCCCATTGCTGCTTTTGATGGTCTCTTATGAGGCTTGCTTGGTACATATAAGAATTAAGGGGCACCTTTTTGCAGGGGTAGGAGCACGGGCTACTTCTTTCTTAAACCCTTTAGAGGACTTGAGCCTCTTACTTTGAGGTTGTGGGTCAAGTGGGGCATCAGCTTTTAAGAGATCCTCTTTGACGTCTTGACCTTTGTCCCCTAAAAGAGTGGTAAAGTTTGGCCCAGCCTTTTCTAACAAAGTTTTGAGATTACCCTCAAGAAACTTCCCATGAGATTTTTCCCACCAAGATAGGTATCGAGTGGGAGTAAAGTCTCTTTGCAGAAGCAACTGTAGGAGGAAATGTCGCTCTTTACATGGTAGTACGCGAGATATAGATTCTCCAATACCTAAGCCCCTCATGAAGAGATTTAGTACGAATATCATGTTCTAGATATCGAAGAGTAACTTGATGGGACCTAAATTGATGACTAAATCGGTGGGGACTGTATGGCTCAATAAGGAAGGAGTCCCCTCCCTTAAAGCAAGATAATTAAATCAAAAGCTCATAAAATAAGATGAATCTAACTCTGAATCTTTGTTATCATCAGCATAATAAGTTGGATGAGGCCTAGTAAGCATGGTCGCAGTCCACGTAAGGCTTTTAGCTCGATGGATGCGCTTCCGTGCATCATCTTTGTCAAAATATTTGGCAGCACTCTTGCTAGAATATATTGTCATCCGCGGGAGGGAAAGTCCACTAGCAAGAGGATAATGTGTATTAAGATAATGAGCAAGCTAACCATAAACATAATGGATGGGGAAAGAAACCTTAATATGATCAAATTAGGAAGAATTTGAAATCTTGTTTAAAAGCTATGATAGATGTTCGCTAAGACCAGGACTGCAAGGCTAACCCTTCGACCACTCGCCATCAAGCTTGTCATCTTAAACATTTCAGGCCGAATATGATTTTCCCTTTCAGAGGGAAATACAAATACATATAACCAACATGACAAGAAGGCTGTCAAATAAGTCGCATATTTTTGGTGTTCTGCTCCAAGCATAAGAATGTCATCTCTTGAGAGCTTAACCATGTGCTCACCTGTGTTGATATGTCACCTGTCGGGTTATGCGTAGATGCTAAGCATCGAACCTTCTTCTCTTTTCTTGGGGGAGCTAATTCATACTTGATGTCTTGTTTACACCAAAATTGTATCCAGTCAATAAAAGATATCCCCGAGTTATCACCCTTCTTCTCTCTAAGATGATGGAAGGCAGCAATAAATATTCACAAGTTTGAGGAAGAAATCTATCCTTTTTCGCATCATGACCTGTAAGCTCTTTGGCATTAGGTATCACTTCTTCATAAGGACACCCACTGATCAGTAGACTGTCAAGAATATACAAGTCCCAGAGAGACATGGATGCTTCTCCGAGAGACGTAAGCAGTGTATTTGTTTGGGGACACCAAGCGTCACAAAAGGCCTGCAGCATATTAGAGTTTCGATCATAAGTAAAAATAAAAGCAACTACAGATTTCGGAGGTTAGCATCATTCAAGATCTGCCCATTTTTGCTAAGGACATCTTCTGTCCATTCCCAATAACCAGGGATGCAATGATATTTCACCCTCAGACAAGATTTCATCTCCCCAACGTAACCCTTCTTGGATCATGTGATGCCCCAAATTTGGAAGAGTGCTCGCAAGATTGGTGTCTTGAAGATTTGGTGTCTCAAGATACCATACCTTGGAAGCTTTGTTAGATTTGTGGACGCATTCAAAGGTCCAATCTGCCTTATGAAGGGTATTTCTCAATTGTGGCCATGCATCTGCATAACGACCAACTAGAGGATCTCGGACTAAAAGCTTGGTCTCTACCTTGCTATCTTGCGACCCAATTATGAGGTATCTGAGTCCAGAAGATGAGCAAGTGTAGTTCTTGAAGAAGACCATTGCTCAGCCTGCATGAAAGGAAAAAGTTATCCTTCATCAATGATAGCATGCAACAGAAAGAGAGCAAAAAAAAAAAGGGGAACAAGAGTCAAAATAAATGAATATGGCTAGTTAGGTCTCTCATATGTTTAGACGTTGGGAACATTGTGAAGCTTCGTTTTGTTGGTTCCCTATGTTTAAACATTTAAAACAACGTGAAGCCTCGTATTGTTGGTCCCCTATTTTTAAACATTTAGAACAATGGAAAGCCTCGTATTGGTGGTCCCCTATATTTAAACATTTAGAACAGAGGAAAGCCTCGTATTGTTGGTCCCCTATATTTAAACATTTAGAACAACGAAAAATGTCGTTTTGTTGGTCTCCTATATTTAAACATTTAGAACAGTGGAAAGCGTCATTTTGTTGGTCCCCTATGTTTAAACATTTAGAACAGCGGAAAGTCTCGTATTGTTGATCCCCTATGTTTAAACATCTAGAACAGCAGAAAACCTCATTTTGTTGATCCCCTATGTTTAAACATTTAAACAACGTAAAGTCTCGTATTGTTGGTCCCCTATGTTTAAACGTTGGAAACATCGTAAAGCATCAAAGTGGTAATCTCAAGGCGTGAGCGTGAATTTATCCCTTCACATCTCAAGACCAAATTCTTGTAATATCAAGAATCTTGAATTATAGCCCTACAACAAAAGAAAATTGGGGACCAAGTTGACAAGAACATACAATAACCATGGACTCTTTACTATAAAAAAAAAATCAATCATTTTTCTTTGCAAGTTTTTTTTTTATTCTTTTCACAAAAAGAAAAAAAAAGATTATTTGAGAGCATATGAGTAAAAAAAAAAAAACTTTCTTAATGAATTAAATCAATGTATATTCTTTTTTTTATCACTTTTTATATGAAATATAAAATATTCATGTGATTAAAAAAAAAGAGATGATTCATCAAGTAAAAAAATTATTTCTAGATGAATTAAATTCATCTATATTCATTTATTTAATTACTTTTCATATAAAATATAAAATATTCATGTGATTAAAAAAAGAAATAATAAAAGAATACATAAAAAGAAAGAAAAGAAGAAGATAAAGAATTTACCTGCACGTAGCTTGAGACTATAGCGACGAAGGCTCCAAACAAAAATTATTGATGCTGACTAAAAGAAAAGAAGGGTCATATATTTATAGATGCAAAGTTGGGGTTTAGGAAGTCCTTTTCCTATATAAACTCTAATCCTTCTTTAAATAAAAGTCAATAATCAATTTGAAGATTCTCTCATAATTGAAATAGGACTCCATTCATTATGTATCTCTTATTTTAATAAGCATGCATAATATTCCAAAAAATATGTAAAGTGGAAAAACGTGCAAAATATGAAAAAAGTAACGTCATTTGTCATTTTAAGTTGCCCTTTCATTATTATTATTATTTATTTATTTTAGTGAAAATTAAGTGGGGAGGTCAAATTCTTTACATTGATCTATAAGGATTCTCTCATACGAAATTATTAAATTAGCAAATTAATACTTCTAGTCTAGTCTTCAAAATAAAATATCTCAACAATATTTAAAGTAAGGGGCATTTGTATTCATATAAAATTTATTAAAATAAAAATTTTATAATATAATTCAAATTATATTAAATTCAAAATATATTAGTTTAAAAAAATAAATATTATGGATTAATATAATTGAGTTTATTAATTAAATTCAATAAAATATAAATTTAATTAAAAGTCCAAATTCATTATTTGGATACAAAAGATGATCCACTTTATTGGGCCCCATATGCCTTCATCCAAGAGGCCCACTTGATGCCACGTGTCAAATGACATGGAATGTCAAGTCAAACAAAAAAACCAATAGGATCACGCCATGTGTCAAGATGATAAGCCCATTTCATTAAAACCCAATATGTCTTGTCACTTAAATCTGATTGGCCGGTAGAAAGTCTGATTCTATCATGACTCCTCTATTCTACAACTATATATAGGTGTCTTCATAATTCAGAATTCACATCAAGAATTCTAACAAAAAGCTAGAGAGAGCTCGTGGATCAAACGTCATAATTTTCTCTACAAATTCAACAATTCAAACATTCAAACCTTCAAGTTCAAGAACAAGCTTAAAAGCTCTTGAATTCAAGATTCAAGAGCAAGAAACAAGATCAAAATCAAGATTCGAGATCGCATTAAAGTTCGAATTCAAGAATAGACTTCAAATTCAAGAACAAGTTCGAGAGCCCTTGAATTTACACTTGAAAAGGCGAATTATAGAATTTGGAGAGATTGTAACACTCACATTATTGAAATCAAATACTATAAATTATTGCGATATTTTTGTTCTTGATTATTATTTTCTCAACGCGAATTTTATCGTTCACGCCCGATGGGACCAAATCTGCCCTTCATCCCTTCTCTCATAATTTGCATGCAAATATGAAGCCAAGGACAGCGGGAAAAAGGAGTACTTCAAGTCTCGTCTTTGAGTTTCATCAGGTCTACACTCCGACAAATCTTGAAGCAGGGGACATTTGTAGATATTGAAATTTTGTAGGAGTGTATAAGATGAGTCCTATTTCAGTCAGGGTTTCTTGGAGGCAACTCAACCCTAAACCCTAATTCACGCATATATAAAGGGTACTATATTCCCTTGAAAAGACATCTCAATATATACCATAAAGAGATCAAGATCTCAAAACTTCCATAAATCCTGGGGATATTTATCAAGAGATCAAAATATGGGTCAAGGAGGTCAAAATCATCCTACGTTCGAGAAATATGTCACTAATAGCCCTCGAATCACGGAGAAATCTTATAAGAGAAGAATCAAGGGAGATCCAGATTTGTATCCATATTGATTATGAATAAAATTCTATTTTTTCATATTTTATTTGTGATTGTAATTTATTTTACATCACTTTAAAATTTATTACAAACAAATATACTAGCCTAATAGAGGATCTGGTACCTCAAAATACAGTAAGATAAAACTTGAAGAAAGTAATAATAGAAGACAAAAGTACAAGAATTTTTACGTGGAAAAACTCCTTGCTCAAAGGGGGAATAACCACGACCTCTCACCACAGAATTTACCACAACCAAATTCACTAATGAGCAAAGTAAAAAAAGTATAATGCACTCGTTATATCTCTACTTTTCCTCTAACATAACTTGTACCACAAGCACAAGCAATAAGCACCCAAAAACCTATATTAGTCTAAACCCACAACCCTTATGCAATTAGACTAAAACATAACCAAGCCTTTAGACTATCACACTGTCTATAAGTCATACAAAGCACAGAATAATAATAATCAACACTGATCACATACCTTTATAATTTAGGTGTGATTTTACACTTTAGAACACACACAACTACTAGCAAGATAGAGAACTATAGAAGCCTTCTATCAGGTCCTTAGTTTGGAGCAGCTATGTCTTCTCAAACAAGAAGCCAAGGAAGAACTTTTTAGTAGAAGAATATTCAATCTTAGTAATGCTTGAAAAACTTAAGTTTATTCCTTGGACAAGCTCCTTTTATACTGTTGCGGATACACTGCATGAACCACTGACATCTCACCAACCACAACAGCTTTACAAGTTGTATACCACGACCAGTTTTAGCAAATCAGCCCAATGGTCTACCTGGTCCTTGACTTAGATTGTTGAACATTAAAACATCAAAAGATTGTTGAACATTAAAACATCAAAACACAATGTACTCCATATACTTAATAATTTCTCCCTTTTTGATGATGAAAAACTATGCCCTATTGATCCCATCTGTTCCCCCTGAAATTATGCTCCCCCATACTTCTTATTCCTCCTGAATATAATATTCCCTTTGAGTATGATAATATCTTCCCTCTTTTGACATCATTAAAAAGAAGACATCACAATCAGAAAATACCAGGTACTTAGTAAGCATAATATAATCAAAATCATAGTAAATAAGGAACAAAAATTAAACAAGATATTCACAAAAGAAACCACTATCATTTTAGGTAATATTCTATCTGCAACCATTAATAACAAAAATATGAACTGCCCAGGACCGGGCTAAGACCATACTAATAAAAGCTTTAAATTGTAAGGACTAGAAACAAGGACAATAAGAGGGTGCAAAAGCAGGAAACCTAAGATCTAGAGGACTTGGGGGCAAGAGATTAAATTAACTTGGATATGCTTGCATTATGGTCCATGCGTGCCTCCAACAACTTCTGGGTAAGAGTTGACCTCCTTGGTCAGTTGTGCATTCTCCTCTTTCGGCCTCACCAATTCACCTAAACTTGGTCCTTTTCCAGAGCCTTTAGTCAACTCAGCATTTAGCAAGGTGCATTCAACAACTTTCTTGACTAAGGCTACAGTCAGGTCCTTCACTTGTTCTCTCAAGGATTCATTCTGATCCACTAGATCAGACAAAGGTCATTTCTTGGCCCCTGCCTTGAGGTATCCACACTCACATTCCATTAGAGTGTTGTGGGATAAAGACTGCTTTATGGTCTTTGTGATTCCCCTGCTCAATTCCACCCCGTAATACTCAAACCTTGAGTATAAATCCATAAGCCAGACCATGCTTCCCTTTCGCCATGTTGAACACTTTAGTCATGTATTTCATCATCAGTATTGGTAGATTTATTTCTATAATGGTAACTTTTTCCATCAAATACAAGTCTGTCGTTGTGGCTATGGTCCTCTTCACAGTCTTTGGCAATAAAACTTTGTTGAAAAATTTAAAATATAACTGATATTGTCCCTTGAGTAGCTTCTTCGAGACTGCTGAGGGGTTTAGATTTTTTAACTTCTCAGCCTCCTCTAAGAAACTTTTCGAGGTAGATTTGTCGACCACAGTTCTGATCCCTGACTTTTCTTTCTTAACCTATAAGATTTCACTCAAATTATCCTTGTGTACCCTGAAGGAAATATCCTTAACACTTGTTCTGAATCCTCCATATTCCTAAATCTTGATATTCAGGTAAAACTCTCTCACATCCCATTCATGAAAAAATGGCACTGGGCACTTAAACAAGTGCCCCCATCCCTAAAACTCCATAACATATACTAGTTCACGCATATCTGGGTTATTCTTGGCGGCATACTCAAACACTCTCCCATCCAACACTTACTGATTTTGAACCAAACTAATTCTTTGGTACCTAGTAAGAACCTTTTCTATTTTCTACTTCTTATTCATGAATCTGGTCCCCTAATGGAAACAGGGTCACTCCTTTTTCCCTTGACAACATCCTTCTTTTGAACTTTTGAGTCCTTAACCTTTTTAGGTCCCTAACTTAGGTCTCCTAACTCTTCCTCTGACTCAGTCCAGTCAATCTCCTTTTCCTTTTCAACGTTGACAATCTGATTCTCAGGTATGTCATCCTCAACAACAGTGGTTTTCCTTTGCCTTTGCTTGTACACATATTTTTGCCTGCGTTAGTCATTCCATCACTCAACAATTTCTTTTTAATCCCCCTGGTACTGTAGCTTCTAGCAATCATAGTAGTTCCCTCACTCATTTTTTCTTTACCTTTATCCTTTTCGACATGGTCCCTGGTAGGAAAAGGAGTAGAAGGGAAGTCAGTCTTTTTCACCCTCCATGACAGTTGTCTACTGTCATCCTCATCATCTTCATCCTCTTCTTTTTTCTTAATAACATTTACTGGCCTAACCTCACTCATTGGTGTTTGATCATAAACAAGCTTACCAAGTGCCAAAGTGAGATAAGGGGAAGTTGGTTCCTTCCTGACACTTTAGTCTCTATCCTTCAGTCCTAACAAATTTTTAGCAACCTATTTCTGTCCCTCAGCAAGTATGTTGGATTCAGTCCCCTTATCCTCTGTAAGATCCCCCCTCCCAAAGTATCCCTTAGAAAGTGAGGAGGCGGTATGTCCCAGTAGAGATGAGGTACCTTGTTCCTTAGTAATACTGGAAAGAGGTTCTATGGGGTTCAAATCAGGTAGAGCACTGGGTGATTCTAACTCTACATGTGCAGACCCAGAAGGAATGTGAAGAGTTGGAAAGTATGGTGTGAGACTTTGTGTTAGAGGATGAAGTTCATTAGGGTTTACCGGAGAATATAGAGGTGTGGATGTTAGTGTATTGATATTAGGAGAGGGTATGGGCTCATCTTCCACACCCGTTTGAGAGGGAAGTTGTTCTAGACTAGTAGACATAGTGATAAACACTAAAGGATGTTTGAAGAAAATAAAAGTACAAAAGAAAGAATGGATACAAGGCTTGATGACTCTTGAGAGAGCAATGAATCAAAATGATGGATCAAATCATTTTAAAAAGAAAGGGAAAAGAAGCATTTTGTCTCTGACTCATTGCGATGCTTCGGGGATTAAGATGAAGTAACGTAGGTTCAGAAAAGCTAAATCGACATGACAAGTCCTGAGCATTCACATTAATGAAGTAAGAGATTATGAATAGAATACTATCCTCATAGTGAGTCAGGTCCTTGAGTGAACCTTATCCAGTTCTGATCTTCAAGTCCTATGAAATTGTCAATTTTTGCTAACCTACAAAGTACAAGATACATTTAAGTGATCATGAATAATTTCTCAGATACCTGTTCAAACTTTCTTAGCCAAGAGTGTAGTAGAAAATCAAAATCATTTTGACCCTTCATGCTTTTGCTTGATCAGTCCTAGCCTCAGCCTATTCCTTTCAAAATTGATCCCTGCAAAGTGGCTTAATGAAGATATCAGCAATTTGATCCTCTTTACTGCAAAATTTCATGCAAATAATGCCTTTCTCCATCTGGTCCTTGAGAAAGTGATGTCTAACATCAATGTGGTTTGTTTTTTGTGATGAATTGAATTTTTATCCATATTCAAAGCACTTGTGTTATCACACGTAAGAGGAATAGTATCTGTTAGTATTCCAAAATTTTATAGTTATTGCTTGATCCATAATAATTGTGAACAACAAGCAACGGTAGCTATATGCTCAGCCTCTGAAAAGTGGATAATACCACTGAAATCTACTTCTTTTTCCCCAATGAGGTTAGTGAAGACCCAAGAAAATATGTGATGCTAGAGGTGCTCTTTTTGTCAACTAGTTTCCCTGAAAAGTCAGGATCTGGATATCCTACTAGATCAAAACAGTCACCAACATGATAGTAAAGAGCAAAGCATTCAGATCCTTTGAGATATTTGAGAATACTTTTAGCAGCCTTCAAGTATGATTCCTTTGGAAAGGATTGAAATCTAGCATATATGCCAATATTGAAGACTATATCAGGTCTGCTGGCAGTCAAGTATAATAGTGACCCAATAATTCCTCTATACATGGTTACATTCACCAAGTTAACAGCTTCATCAGCATCCAATTTGGCACTTGTCTCTATTGGAGTGTCAATTGGCTTAGCATTCATCAAATAATACTTCGTAACTAGGTCCCTGATGCACTTTTCTTGACTGATAAAAGTACCAACATAAGTCTGCTTAATTTGTAATCCAAGAAAGAAGCTAAGCTTACCCATCATGCTCATCTCAAATTCACTTCTTATCAGATCTCCAAACTCTTGACATAAAGAAATTGTAGTAGCCCCAAATCACCAACGTATTCTTGTATAATCAACAAATTCTTTCCCCTGGTCTTTAAGAACAGGGTATTGTCAATTTTGCCTCTTTTGCATCTATAACTGAGCAGAAATCAAGACAACCTCTCATACCAAGCCCTTTGGAGCCTGCTTCAACCCATACAGAGCCTTATCTAGTTTCATGACATGATCTAGATATTCAACATTTTCAAAACTTGGTGGATTCTTCATATAGACCTCTTCTTTAAGGTACCCATTCAGAAAGGCACACTTAACATTCATCTAGAATAGTTTGAATTCCAAATAAGTGGCAAAGGCAATTAGAATTCTGATTGCTTCCATTCTAGCAACTGGAGGAAATGTCTCATCATAATCTATCCCTTCTTCTTGATTGAATCCCTGTACCACCAATCCAGATTTGTTCCTGGTGATGATGCCATTTTCATCTAGGTTATTCTTAAACATCCAACTCATCCCTATCATGGTTCTATCCGAAGGCCTAGGAACCAGATGGCATACCTTGCTTCTCTCAAACTAGAGCAACTCCTCCAGCATAGAACTTATCCAATCAGGACCCTTGAGAGCTTTTTTGACATTTTTGGGTTCTATGGAGGACATGAAAGCATCACATGACATAAAATTTCTAATCTTAGATCTGGTCTGAATCCCAGAGTCTAAAGGGAAGACTAGATTATCCAAAGAATGAGATGATTGATGTTTCCATCTGGATGTCCTTGCAGCAGATTGACCTTGACTTTTTGAGATATCAGGGTTATTTGTGTCATCTTGTTGAGCAGCATCAACATCATCATCATGATCAACGCTATCTATCTCTAAGTCCCTTGTAAAAACACCTGGTTTTTCTGAAGACTCTCCATTTTCATCACCATCATTTGTTTTGTCCCCAGTTTGTACAATTTTATCAGTTAAAGGATCATTTATTAGACTATCCTGTTGTAGTCGGAGTATTGACACTCAATTTTGACTGACCTATAACCTTTTCGAGATTGTCATTTGACTATGTATGTATTTTTACAACTATTTAAAATAAATGAGTTTATTTTCAATTTTGTCCAAACAATTACATACTTTTATTTGTTGTTATATTTTAAAAGTTGTTATTATTATTATTATTATTATTATTATTATTATTATTATTATTATTATTATTTGTTATTACAAGGTCTTCGCTGCGGTCCTGCCGCCTAATAATCACGTCATACATAGAGTAATGCCACCTGATCAAGTATCAAATATGCGTATTAGACCATGTGCTCACGTATATCTCACATACCCACTACCCACTAGTATCCACAGACCTCTAGACATGTATACTGAACAGTACGTACATATACATAACACAATCACAGGACGTGTGAACATGAGAATCTACCAATAGTTGGCTCCTGAAACAAAGAGGGGTACTGCAGCTGAAACTGGAGATCCTAATCTCCAGTCACCTTGGTGCCTATGATCATGGCAGAAATAATGAGGGCATCCTCCAAGTGTGTCAGAGGTAGAAGATTCTTTGAGGGGTGCAATCTGCTACTCTAATTATGGGTTGTTGAGCATTTTCATCAAAATAATATTCGAAGTAGGATGTAAAATAAGATTCATACATATTCAAGAAGAATGGTTGAATTTGTTGCTCTTGGAGGGACCAAAGAATGGTATATCTTTTTGAAAGATATTTTTGCTCTTCATGTTCAACGGAAGTATCCATGGGTAAATGCACAACATGACATAGTAAAAGGAGAGAAACTTTGCTATCTGGAGCTCATTGGTCTGACTGGTGTCCAACCATATGCTCCATCTAGATTTCTCCGACAGTTTGGGCAGATCCAAAGGATTCCACCAATAGCTGATATGAGGGTGTCAGAATATGATTTTGGTCCAGAAATTCCACAAGTTCATGACATAATGAGAAGATGGGCGAGATCTATTATCATCGGCCTTCACAGGAATCAACCTCATATCGCGATAAAGTACTTTGAGTGGATTACAAGAGATGCTGAGGTCTAATCATGAAGAGCACTATCTTTAGAATATTTATTTTCTAAAATTATTTCCCTTGTTATCCTTTTTCCCTTTAGGTTCAATTTTGTCTTTTAATTAAATGTGTTAAATGTTCTAGCTTTACCTTATTTCTTTACTTATTCAATGAATAAAAATGCTTGTTTGTCTTAAATTATTTAAATCTAACTCTAAAACTCTAACTTACCAGTTAAGGCTTGGATTAATTATGAAGAATCACATGTTTTTTGCATTAGGCCTACCTCTGGCTTAGCGAGGTCCTTTGCAATTTAGGATGATCATTTTAAAACTATATGCTATTTGTTATCATTGTTCTAACGCCTAACAAGGTTTTGTTTGTTTTGCCTTTTTCCCCTTCCTAGGGTTGATTTGTACGTTATGGCCTACCACACTCAATCAAAAGGGACTCCGCCTTCTCCCCCGCCACACCAAAGTTCGAGCAACAACAGAAAAGATAAGATGACCAACGATGGCACCAATGAAGTTTCTGAAAGGGAGGATCACTCCACTGACTTGGTTTTGAGATTGGAATGAAAGATTTTAGAACTTGAAAAAGAAATGGCAAGCATGCAAAGTCTGGCTAAGCTATCATTTCAGTTGGCACCCCTTTCGAGGATAACCTGGAAGAACAAGTCACTACTACCCAAACTACACACACCCATTTGTTCAATCTATTTCCTAAATACAACCAAACCCCAACAGTATGCCACCCACAAATACTCAACTTCCCATACATCTCTTATAAAACCTATACCATACAGGCCTTCTAAGACAACGTTATACCTTCAAAACGCTAGCCACATCCAAATCATACTTCCCAAATCCACCATCAACACCTTCTATGCTCACGCACGTGAAAATCATAACTACAATCCTATATATGTCAAGAAAGATCCTTATAACTATGAGTACTATGAATTAGAATCCTCCCAAAAGGATATATTGACTAAATCCATGGCCGAGAAGTTGGATAGCTTAACCAACCGCATGCAACATGTTGAAGAGACTAAAAAGGTAGATGGCTTAAGGTATGAGGATTTGTGTCTACACCCCGATATGGAATTACCTAAAGGGTACAAACCTCCCAAGTTTGAGTTGTTCAACGAAATTGGTGATCCTAAGGCCCACTTGTGAATGTATCATGACAAGCTAGCTGGTGTTGGAACAGATGAGAGAATTAGAATGAAATTATTTATGAGAAGCCTCACAGGAGAGGCCCTGACATGGTACTTTGATCAAGACGCCAGCAAATGGCCGAGTTGGGTGAACATGGCCTCTGATTTTATGGATTGATTTGAGTTCAACACAGAAAATGCACCAGATTGGTTTTACATCCAAAATCTAAAGAGAAAGCCCAGTGAAACATTTAGAGATTATTCCATGAGGTGGAGGTCTGAGGCTGCTAGGGCGAGACCTCTCATGGATGAGTCTCAAAAGAAGGACTATTTCATTCGTGCACAAGAGCCCCAAATTATGATAGAGTGATGCTCATCGAAGAGAACAGCTTTGTTGATATCATTAAGTTCGGTAAAAGAATTGAGGAGGGTATTAAGAATGGCACCATCATCCACCTGAGGCCCTCCAAGCCACAAACAAAGCAATACAGTCCAGAAGCTTGTCAGAGAATTGCAAGAAGAAGGAATTGGGTGCAGTCATGCTGGCGCACAAAAGCCCCATTAAACCACAAATTCCAACCACATCTCTCCCTCACTATCCCACATCACCTTACCCTATGCTTTACCCTCCTTACCCAACGTATACTCCTTACCAAGCCCCCTCTCTACAATACCAACAACCCACATATCTTGTATATAACACCCAACCAACATACTATCAAACCACTCCACTACCACCACTATCTCTTTAATAATTAAATTACAAAAATTGCCCTAACTCCGATAAAAGGCCCACAAAAAATTACACCCCACTAACTGAACTCATAGCCTAGCTTTGTGAAAAGCTAAAAGAAGTTGGTTACATTACACCAATCCTTGCTCTATCCGTAGACACCCAAGCGAAGTAGTATGATCCTAACAAGGTTTGTGCCTATCATTCTAGAATGAGGGGGCATACCATAGAAGCTTGTCGATCCCTGAAAGATAAAATTCAAAAACTCATAGATACCAAAATCATTCAACTTGAGGAACCTGCACCTACCGTGTGCAATAACCCACTTTCATATCACCAGTGAGTATATTGGATGCTAATAAAGAAAAGATCGATCATGATTGATGTTGTCTGAAGAAAAGGTCTACACTAGCAAAATAAATAACGAGATCTGGCCTGAATTATCTTTTCAAACAATGTTTATTTAATGCTCTTTCACTTTGTAGTTCGAACTACGCCAGATCTGATTTCTATTTAAGAGGGATATATAGGCGCTCCTATGGAGTTTGGTCTTATTATTATAATAATTTTTATTTCTCCTTTGATCATGGACTGGGGCAATTGGATCATTTCCTACAAACTGGGGCAGAAATTTTGAGTGGCTCTAAAAAATTTTAATAAAATTGAATTCAATACTGAAGACCGACATTTGAGAGGACATCAAGATGAAAGACCCGATATCAACAACAAGTGGAGCACGTTGGTCATGGCAAAGAAACATATCAATCTTCCCCCTCTTATAAACTGATAATCTTTCTTTGCATGCGGAGAAACAGGTGTACACCTCCATATCGCCTGAATAGTCGTCATTCCAGTAAGATAAAATATTATTCTATGTTTTGTATTGCATTGACCCAAAAATTTGAATGTACCCAGTATTTGCATTATATATGCCCAATTTTTGCATTGCTTGTGCTTGATATTTGCATTATATGTGTCCGAATCTTACATAATATTTACATTATATGTGCCCTAATCTTTCATACTATTTGCTTATGTTGCATGTGCCCGAGAAAATTGCATGCACCCGATATTTGTATTATATGTGCCCTAAATTTGTATGTGCTTGAGAAATCGCATTGGCCCGAGAATTACATGTGCCAGAAAATTACATTGTTTTGGCTCAAAAATTGCATTATTTTGTCCAGAGAAGTTGCATTACATTATTTTATCCAAAAATTACATATACCCAAAAAATTTGCATTATATCATTCTTATTTTAAAATTGCATTTTGTATGAAAATTGCATGTGTTCAATATTTGCATTGTATGTCTCAATATTCACATTATATGTGCTCTAAATCTGTATATGCCCGAAAATTACGTTATTTTGGCCCAAAATTTTAAACTGTATGTGCCCAAAATTATATTTTTGATATTGGCCCAAAATATTTTGCATAATGCTCGAAAATTATATTTTACATGGTATTGATCCGAAAATTGCATGAAACATTTTACCCTTGAGGGGTCATAGTTTAAAGGCGTCATTTTTTTCACAGCCTAAGGACATCATATCATGGCACAGGAATTAATTTCTGCTTATCATGTCCGTAAGACGTCATGGCCTGAAGGCATCATCCCTTATGGCCTAAGAACATCATTTCATGGCCTAGGGATTTAATCCATGATTATCATGATTTGAAGGTATCATCGTCCAAGGCAATCATCTTTCATGGCCTACGGACATCATGTCATGACCTGAGGATATGACATATGATTAGCATGGCCCAAGATGTCACAGCCTAAGACATCATCCTTATTGTCTTATGTGAAATTTCATGGACCAAATGAGAACTTGCATCAAGTTTAAGTATTATTTCACTACTTAATATACGTACTTTAATCATTTTATCTAGTGTTTTAAGTTTACAAATTTGTGGATTTTGTGGAGTTCTATTGGTTTTGCCATTTGATTCGAAGATATGTCTTTTATTCTATTCAAACCGTAATAAATCATGACTTTTTCTTTCATATTGTCCGTACTATCCCTTGCTCTCGCTCTTTTATCATCCTCCGAACCATATCCTATACTCTCACTTTTCGTGCCATCTTATCATTCCAATTCAAGCTACTATCGTTCCTACTTCGAGCCCTGCACTGTTAATTTTATTTTTAGGAATTTTAATCATTTCTAAATCCAGAATTGCACACGGCATGATTCACATATAACCAGAGACATGTAGGCGACTTGATACCGAAGTCTCGGTTGTAATATTTTTACAAACCCTTTTATTCCATTTAGTCCATCCGATAATATTTCATCACTCGGACAAAATCAGTTACTCCGTCAACTTTCTTTGCTCAATAATCTATCCTTCATTCCTGAGCAAAGAAGGGGTAACTTTTGACACCAAATTTTGACCGACCTATAACCTTTTCTGGTTATCATTTTATTATGTATATATTTTTAAAACTATTTAAAATAAATGAGTTTATTATCAATTTTTGTCCAAACAATAACATATTTTTATCTATTATTATATTTTAAAAGTTATTATTATTATTATTATTATTATTATTATTCATTATTATTATTATTATTATTATTTATTATTATTATTATTATTATTATTATTATTATTATTATTATTATTATTATTA
>JAOTQJ010166933.1:0-126625 GCA_025642045.1 Solanum sejunctum | reverse complement strand
GGTTAGTCAATAAAATAGAGGAAACTCTGCCAAAATTTCTGTAGAATTTCAGACTAGGTTATAAAGGAATTTGGCTTGGTAACTGTTCACATGCCCCTATCGGGCACTGGTGACTACACCACGGTGGGGTGTGACATCCGTAACACTTTGACTGAGGCCACCTCCTTGTTGTGAAGTCTCCTGACCTACCGGTCTAATATGTCAACAGGTTGTTCCTCAAAAGTCAGTTCTATGTAACCTGTATATCCTTCATAGGAATGATTCTGGAAGGGTCACTAATGCATTTACGAAGCATGGAAACATGGAACACTAGGTAAACTCCACTCAAATCTGCTGGCAGTCCTAGCTCGTACGCAACCTTGCCTATTCTATGGATGATCTGGTATGGACCAATGTACCTTAATCTCGGCTTCCCTTTCTTACCGAATCTCATCACGCCTTTCATAGGTGATATTTTCAGGAATACCCAGTCTCCAACCTAGAACTCTAAAGGGCGACAACGATGATCGGCATAAGACTTTTGATGGCTCTAGGCTGCTAATAACTGCTCTAGAGTTAATTTCAAATTATCCACTGATTTCTGGACTATGTCTGGTCCAATCAACTCTACTTCACTAACTTTGAACCATCCGATCGGCGATCGACGCTTCCTACCATATAACGTCTCGTACGGTGCCATTTTAATGCTTTAATGGTAACTATTATTATGTGCAAATTCAATCAACGGTAAGTGCTCATCCAAGCTACAATGTAAATCCATTACATAGGCCCATAACATGTCTTCTACCATTTGAATAGTACGCTCGGCTTGACCATCGGACTGGGGGTGGAAAGTTGTACTGAGACTTACCTGTGTCCCCACACCTGCCTGAAATGATCGCCAAAAATTTGCTGTGAACTGGGCACCTTTATTCAGAAATAATAGACACAAGAACACCATGAAGGCGTGCAATCTCCTTAATATATAATCTGGCATAATCTTCAACCGAGTAGGTAATCTGAACTAGGAGAAAATGAGCGGATTTTGTCAATCTGTCAACAATAACCCAAATAGAGTCATACCTTCATGGAGTGCGAGGCAAGCCTGTAATAAAGTTTGTATTGATAATTTCCCACTTCCACGTTGGAATCTCCATTTCCTGTAGCAAACCTCCAGGATTCTGGTGTTCTACCTTCACTTGCTGGCAGTTTGGGTATTGGGCAACAAACTCTGCTATATCACATTTCATGCCATCCCACTAATACAAGTGCCTGAGGTCATGATACATCTTTGTCGACCCAGGGTAGACAGAATAACGAGCATAGTGTGCTTCGCCCATAACCTGCTGTCATAAACCTGCAACATTTGGTACATATAACCTGCCTCTGAACAATAAGATCCCATCAGGAGAAAGCTCGAATAGGGTATGCTCCTGCTCGCGGGTTGTATCCCTGTATCGAACTAGACTAGGATCTTCATATTGCCCCTGATTAATCTTGGCTACAATAGAAGATTCAGCTATACCTCAGACAGTAACTCCCACGTTACCCGAATATGCCAATCAAATTCCCAGACTAGCTAACTGTTAGATATCCCAGATTACCTCTTTTTTCCCTAAGTGTGAATCAGCTAAAATGCGCATGGACTTGCAATTGAGCGTATCTGCTATGACATTGGCTTTCCCCAGATGGTAGAATCTATCATCATAGTCCTTAAGTAATTCTAACCACTGTCGCTGCTGCAAGTTCAGCTCCTTCTACTTAAATATATACTGGAGACTCTTGTGATCAATAAAAATATAAATATGAACACCATATAAATAATTCCTCAAAATTTTTGAAGTGTGGATCACCGCACCTAACTCCAAATCATGGGTAAGGTAATTCTGCTCGTGCTTCTTAAGCTGCCGAGAAGCATAAGCTATTACTTTGCTATGCTGCATTAATACACACCCCAAACCCACACGGGAAGTGTCATAATACACCACATACCCGTCTAGACCATCAAGTAGGGTCAGGACTGGAGTTTTAGTCAATTTTTCCTCCAAGGTCTGAAAGCTACACTCACAGGCATCGGACCACTGAAACTTCGCCACTTTTTGTGTCAGCTTTGTCAAAGGCGCTGCAATTGAAGCAAAGTTATCTATAAATCTCCTGTAATACCCAGCTAGCATAAGAAAACTATACACCTCCATCGGTGATGTGGGCCCAGGCCAGTTCTGCACAGCCTCAATTTTCTGAGAATCTACTCGAACACCATGAGCTTCTATAACAAGGCCCAAAAATGCTACCGAAGATAACCAAAACTCCCATTTCGAAAATTTTCCATACAAATTTTGATGACAAAGAGCACCAAGGACAAATCTCAGGTGGTCCGCATGGCTCTCCTCAGAACAGGAGTAAACTAGGATGTCATCAATGAACACAATCACGAACACATCCAGGAATGGTTTAAACACTCAATTCATGAGGTCCATAAATACTACTGGAGCATTTGTTAGGCCAAAGGACATGACTTTGAATTCATAGTGCCTACGAGTTTTGAATGGTGTTTTGGGAATATCTTCTTCTCGCACTAGAACCTGGTGATATCCTGACCGTAAGTCTATTTTTGAAAAGAACCTAGCTCCGTACAACTAGTCAAACAGATCATCAATCCTGGGATGGGGGTATTTATTCTTAAAGGTTACCTTGTTCAGCTGACGGTAGTCAATACACATCCGCAGCGACCCGTCCTTCTTCCTTACGAATAATATCGTAGCCCCATAGGGAGAATTGCGAGGCCATATAAAACCTTTCTCTAACAAGTCTGTGAGTTGCTCCTTCAATTCCTTTAACTCGGCTGGAGCCATTCTATACGGAGGGATCGAGATAGGCTGAGTGCCAGGCAATAAGTGTATAGCAAACTCTGCCTCTCGCTCTGGAGGAAGATTGGGGAGTTCATCTAGAAATACGTTCGAAAATTCATTAGCCATAGGAACAGAATGGAGAGTTGGAGGCTCGGCATTCACTTCTGTACTAGAACGAAGAGATAAAGACACCCTTTCTGATTATCTTGCTAGCCTTGAGGTGCGAAATAAACTTACCCCTCGGTGTTGCAATATTACCCGACCATTCTAACACTAGTTCTCCTGGAAACTGAAATTGAACTAGCTTTCTTTGACAATCAACCTTAGCATAGCAAGAATCTAGTCAATCTATGCCCATAATTACATCAAAATCTGTCATGTCTAGCTCTATCAAATCAGCCAAAGTACGACGATCGAGAACAAATACCAGATAGTTTTTATAAACCCTACTAACTAAAATAGATTCTCCTATCGGCGTCAAAACCTCACAAGGCTCTATTAGTTCAGACCCTATATTAAGTGTGCATGCGACCAATGGAGAAATATATGACAAGGTGGAGCTAGGGTCAATCAATGCATATACAGCCCGAGAATAAACAAATAAGATACCTGTAATCACATTAGGCGATGCCTCCTGATCCTGTCATCTAGATAGGGCATAAGTACGATTAACAGGACTGCTAGAACCTGAAGCTCCACCGCGACCTCTGCCACAACCTACTGCTATGGGAGTACCTCGCCCCGCGGTATTCATAGCTACTAAAGCAGAAGAAGAAGCCCTGCCTGCTCTAGAAGTCTGGGAGGATCCTTCTGCACTAGCTCTGTTAGGATAATTACGCATCTGGTAGCCCTGACAACCACAAATATAGCAGGCACCTGTAGAACGAAAGCACTCCCCAGGGTGACATTTCCCACATAGAGAACACTAGGGCATAATAAAAACCTGCTGACTACCAGAACTCGGCCTTGCCCCTGACTGACTAGAGATAGATGGTCTCCTACTGGAGTTCTGCGGAGGTGTGCTTCGCACCAATCGATGAGAAGGCCCACTCAGCTGCGGCTGAGACTGCCTGCCTAAAAAAGCTTCTACTGAATCAGATGACTTAGCCCTCTTTAATGGCCCGCTATCATTTGTCCTGCCCGCCGGGCGCCCATGACGACGATCCTTCATCCCTTGGGCATGAGCCTGAACACGAGAAATATCCATCCCAGGTTGGGCAGCCAATACCAAACAACTATCTACATAATATAGATCCAGCCCAATAATATAACGATGCATGCGATCCGTCATGTTGGAAACATATACCGGTGCATATCGAGCCAAAGAATCAAATTCCAGACTATACTCCCAAACCAATCGACCTCGCTGCCACAGCATCAAAAACCTATCTTCTTTGGCATATCTAATCTCGGGATGTAAAAACTGAGACAAGAAAGCTTCAGTAAACTCTCCCCAAATCGCAGGTCAGGCATTTGCACCTCGGGACAGCAGCCACGATTCATACCAATTCGCCGCAACGTCCTATAATCGATAAGATGCCAACTCCACAGATTTTACCTCCGAGGCCCTAATCACTCTCAAGGTCCACTGCATTTGTCTCATGAACTCCTGAGGATCTTTCGAAGTTTTGGACCCAAGGAATTCTGGGGGTCCACAGGCTTGGAAATTATGGGCCTGAGAACTATCTCGGCTGGCTGCCTGACTACTCTCAGCTTTTTGTCCGTAGGCCTGTCGTGCCACAACCTGCGTTAACAACTGCACTGCCTCCCATAGCTCCTCGATTTCTGCGCCTGGCTGGGGAGTCGGGGGTTCTGATACCTAGCTCTCTGAGGCTGGTGGGGTAACCGAACTCGCTGTCGAGAATATAGTCTTCGGCTCTAGCTGATCATGAGCCCGGGTAGTTTTTCGACCACATCAGGCCCTGTCTACTGCTGTAAGCGTTCCTCTATGGTCGGTTAGTTGCCTGCTCAGTGGCATATCTAAAATTCAAATAATTTCTATCAGGGAGGAAAATTACCCTATTAATATCGCTCCAACGCACAATCTAAGATCAGAAGGAAAAGTAACATCCTAATGTCCTGTAGCCTCCTGTTTATAGGTGCGGTGCACGACACACCAACAAACTGTGGACACTCCAAGGACTAACTACTTTGTAGCACTTTTGTCACGACCCAACCCAGGGCTGTGATTAGTGCCGGTTGGACACCTAGACATACAGTAAATCGAATGTTCCATTCACAATAGCTAAGAAATGACTCAAAATTTTGGCAGAGTTACCTCTGTTTTAATGACTAGCCTCACATGTAAACAGCGAACCCAACAATAACAAACATCACTGTATATATTCTTATGCAGGCTGACAAGGTCACCGCTTCGGCAGAATCGCCCAACAAACATATCATACAAACAAAATCATACCAACATAGTTCCCACACCCACATTTATCCACAGACCTCTAAACACACAACTGAATCATAGGACGGTACAGGGCCCCATCATACCCTCAAATATATACAAATGCAAAATACAGAAAGTATGTGTACAAGTGTATACCAAATGATCTGGTCCTGATGCAAATAGAGCACATCAATAGCAGACAGAGATCCTAGGCAGATGGTTCCCTAACCTGTACGTCGGTATCTGCGAGCATGAATACAGCCCCCCCGAAGGGAAGGGGCAATACAAAAAACTTACCGAATATGTAAAGCAGAAAGCACAAAATATAAGTGAGAGTAATAGTCTGAATAGAAAAATATAGAAGTCAAACCTATATACATACATCAAAACATTTCTTTATTTAAACACCAACATAATGCATACCGTATTGGAACGATGGCGACCTCCAAACTCACGCCATACCACAGCCTAACACCAAAAATTTTAAATCTCAGACAACTCCAACACAAGTCCCCAACAGTAGCCCTAGTGAGCCGAGGCGAATAGCGGCCAAGCACTCACGTCATATGATAGGTGAACCAGGGCGACGACTCTAAGCATTCACGTATTATAATACATAAAGGTCATCATGCCCATTTATAGAGCCGAGGCGATGGTGTCACGCACTCCCATGAGTTGGGACAAACTCGGCCCAACACTCACACGTCATGATGCCATCCCAAGCCTAGCTCCTTATGTCTCCAAGTTAAGCAAAGTCGGCCCATGGGCAAACTGACCCGCCGTATCCAACCTACTTCAAAATATATATACATATATGCATACATTTCTATATGCGCACAAAATAAATGACCTAGGAATTGGTGAACTAGGGCAAAAGGGCACGAACAGAGTCTTCAGAAGCATATGCATAAAAACTAGTTTCAAAAACTTAGAAATATGTAAATTTACCATTTATGAAATACAGGAGTTATTCTTCTAAGAATCCTTTTTTTCTAAAATTGTTCAACTTCCCATTTAATGGTGATTTCAGAATAAATTGATCTTATAGTTTTCAAACTGCTTAGTTTTTGGTCAAATGGACATTATTTATGGATTTTAATATTCAAGACTTTCGGATGAGGTTCATTTATCGTAGAATTCGCCAAAAAGAACATAAATTATATTTATACCCAATTTGCAAAGGAGGAGGGATTTTTTTCAAATATTCGACGAAAACCAAACATACTATTTCATGCCAAGAAATTGGAAACTTTTACATACCTCAATTTTGCTTGCCAACTAGAGACAACGTAAGGTCAATCCAACTTGACTTCCGGATGTTCAATGTTTGTACAATTACAATAACGCCAACGATTAATATCCATATCGTGCCTTAATTCCTAACTTTGTTTTTCTAAATTTATAAAAAATTTGGCAGCATTTTCCCTAAAAATACGCTGCCTCGAGAATTCAACTCAGCTCAAATAATCAATCAACAAGAACCACAACAACCTATAACATCAATAAAACCTTTTCCAATACCACAACAACATCAAAACACCACAAACACTATTGTGACGTAAATAGAAAAATAGGGCAGCAGTGATTCAAACTTATATCTACCATATTCAAGCCTTTCGATATACTCCAAGAACCATATTACACCACCCCAACGCCCAACGCAAACCCCCAACGCTAAAACATAACATTATACCTTCGACGGGACTCCAATTTAAGCTAACGTTCATGTAATCATTTGAATAGTTTTCTAACACTTCTTTCACCCCATAAAAATTATTCCCATGACAAGTAAACATAAATACATGACAACAATTCAATATATAGCCCTATGAAAATTTGTTCCCAATTCGACCACAAATTCAAAATCCGTAATTCCACTAACAACCAATCTCATTTTCGCATTTTACACTCATTTTAGCACATTCCTAATACCTTCACAACCTTTAATTAACATAAACAAAGCTAAAAATTAACATACCTTTTAATCCTTCACTACACCCAAATTCTTCGTAGCCGCTAAACTACACGTTTTCTTGACCAACCAACGCCTCCACGCTACTTAGGGGCTTCAATGTACCGAGCTCGAATCGTCAAATAATCAAAAACACGAAAAATTAGAATTTTTTTGAAATTACTGTAGCAACCCGAGAGGGTTCTACAGCTTGATCAATATTTTTTTTCAAATATGGCTAAGTATGGGACTTGTTGATCTTGTACAACACACCCTCATATATATATATAGGCAATAAGGGGGTTACTTGGACCAATCAAAAGAGTATATATATATTTGACCCCACCATAAATTATGCTTAAGGACCAAACTTAAAAGAAAATTTTATGTTCGGTCCCAAATTTAATTAAATCGAACCAATTAAGGACGTTCGGGGTTTAAGTTAAGTTACAGTTTCTAACAACTCTTAAACTTCTACAAGAGATGATAAGAGTTAGCACACTTTTCATTCACTTAGGGAATACAAAGTATTTTGAACAAGAACAAGTTAAATAATTCAATATATAAATAAAAACGGAGCAATCTATAGTTGTCAATTGACTCCCTTTGGACAACAATATATTGGTCAAATCATGGCGGATTATTCTCTACAATCCTAATAAAGTAGTAGGTCGAGAATGATCTTGATCTACATATATATATGTATAGGTTTATTGTCTACCCTATATTTGTGTACTATGGACTTCCATCATTTGGAGAGTCGATGAGGGAGATTGCAGTATTTGGTAGGAAAATTGGACCTAAAAAAGAGCCTAGGCTACTATATTCTTTGGTAATAATAATAATAATATATTTATATTATTACTAGTTTAGGGTAGTGCATTGCACGTGTATGTCACATCAATATAAATATTGCATTTATAATATAGGCAACTTTACCTCTAGTGACCACGAAGATAGTGAGACCATCTCATTAATCTTGGGCTTCATGAGATTTATGTGACACACTGAAAATAACTTAACAAAAACTTAATAAAATTCAGGATCGATAAACACAAGTACAAATAATAAACTATTCAAGATTTTAAGAATGTTAATAAATAAATAATATATCAAAATACCTTAAAAAAAAAGAGAGAGCAAGCCAAAATTACCCAACAACAACATACCAGTAGAATCTCAGAAGTGGAGTCTGGAAAGGGTAGAATGAAAAACTTACCACTACCTCATAGTGGTAGAGAGGTTATTCCCTAGAAGCCAAAACAAATATTACCCAACAAAAAATATAAGGGATAGAATTAAACTCACAGCTTATCACATGCAAGCAAATTTAACCAAATAGAATGGGCTCTTTCATTCAGTACTTGACTACTACCACTACTTGTACCTCCTGCTGCCTTAATAGTAACTCCAACTTTTGCCTCATTAATATTGTTTTACCATCACCATAACGGATAGCAGGAGCAGGAGTAGGAGCAAGATTCTTTGTTACTTTTTTCTTTCTTCCACATTGTCCTTTTCTCCCTTTTCTTTTGTTAATACAATTATCTTTACTAATTGATGGTGCTTCTATAGCGTGAAAACCAACTAATTTTTGAATAACATTTTATTTGCTAACTATGTGTTCCTCAAATTTTGGGAAAGTCATATACTCCTCGTCATTTTCTACATCATCATCGTCCATGTCCTCATGATCTTCACGATCATCAAGATTGATTAGTGGAGTCCAAATAAACTTTGTAACATGCTCTTTGGCTTTGGATAATTTGTTGGAATTGTCCAAAGTGAAAGTCAATTAACAACTATAGATCAGTCCTTTTTTATGTATATGTTGAATTCCTTAACTTGTTCATATTGTCCAAAGTGAAACCTTTTATTACCAATTTGTTCAATGATTTCCATAAGTCATTCGACCCATCCAATGGTTCAATACTTTTGTTTTTCTTTAAGGACTCAATAGCATATCTAGCACTACTCTTATCCTTAAATAAGATATCACAAGAGTTAGTACACTTTTTGTTCACTAAGGGAATTCAAAGTACTTTGAAACACGAACAAGTTAAGGAATTCAACATATACATAAAAAGGACTAATCTATAGTTGTCAATTGACTCTCACTTTGGACAATTCCAACAAATTATCCAAAGGCAAAAATCCTGTTCAAAAGTTCAACAAGACTCTAATAATCAATTTTGATGATCGTTAAGATCATGAGCAAGTGGACGATGATGCTAAAGAAAATGATGAGGAGCATGTGCCTTTAACAAAATTTAAAGATCACAAACTTAACAAATAAAATGCTGTTTGAAAGATTAGTTGTTTTTCAAGCTACAGAAGCACCATAAATTAGTAGTAGTAATAATACTGACGAAGGAAAAGAGATAAAAGGATGAGGCGAAAAAAAAAGAAACAAACAATCCTCCTCCTGCTCTTTCTCCTGTTGAGGGTGATGGTTGTAGTGGAACAAATATTTATATTACACAAGTTGCAATTACTACTGAGACAACAGGAGGTACAAGTAGTGGTAGTTCTAAGGTACTGAACGAAAGAGTCCATCGCATATGGTTCAATTTTGTTTCATATGATAACATTGAGTTTAATTATATCCTTTTCAATTTTTAGGGTGTTATCTAATAGAAACAATATAAGGGATAGAATTAAACTCATTGCGTATCACATGCAAGGAAATTTGAACCAAATGGGATGGACTCTTTCATTCAGTACTCAAGTACTATCACTATTTGTACTTTCTGTTGCCTCAGTAGTAACTCCAACTTTTCCCATAGTAATATTTGTTTCACCATCATCACTACCTCTAGAAGGAGCAGGAGTAGAATTCTTTGCTTCTTTTTTCTTTCTTCCACGTTGTCCTTTTCTCACTTTTCTTTTATTAGTATTATTACTTTTACTAATTGATGGTTCTTCTATAGCTTGAATAACAATTGATTTTACTTAAATTTTGTGGAAGTCATATACTCCTCATCATTTTCGTCATCATCATCATCCACGTCCTCATGATCTTCATAATCATCAAGATTCATTAGTGGAGTCCTAGTGAACTTTGGAACATGAAAGCCTTGAATAATTTGTTAGAATTGTCCAAAGTAAAACCTTTTGGTAGAAATTTGTTCAATGGTTCCATAAGTCATTCAACATATCCAATGGTTCCATAAGTCATTCAACATATCCAATGGTTCAACACCTTTGTTTTTCATTGAGGACTCAGTAACATATCCAACACTATTCTTAAATTTCAACAAGAGATCATAAGATTTAGTGCACTTTTACTTACTAAGGAAAATCAAAGTATTTTAACACGAACAAGTTAATTCAACCTATACATAAAAAAGGAACTAATCTATAGTTGTCAATGTACTCTTCACTTTGGGTAATTTCAACAAATTATCCAAAGGCAAAGAGCCTATTCAAAAGTTCAACAGGATTCCACTAATCAATCTTGATGATTGTAAAGATCATAAGGAGGTAGACGATGACGATAAAGAAGATGTTGAGGACTATATGCCTTTCCCAAAATTTAAGAAACACAAATTTAGCAAAAAATATTTTTTTTTCAAAAATTAGTTGTAGTTCAAGTTAGAGAAGCATCATAAATTAGTAATATTAGACTTGAGGGAGGTATATTAGTGGGGTGGTATTAAGCGAGTCATTGCTAAGTTTGTAGCTAGTTTTCACAATTGTCAACAAGTGAAAGCCGAACATCAAAGGTCATGTGGCGTAGCCAAAGACATAGAAATTCCAACTTGGAAGTGGGGAGAGATCACCATGGATTTTGTGGTTGGGTTGCCAAAGACTAGGAAACACTTTGATTATATTTGGGTTATTGTAGATAGAATGACAAAGTCTGCTCATTTTCTACCGATTAAAATAACTTATGGTGTCAAAGATTATGCCAAGTTGTATATTCATGAGTTGGTTAGACTACATGGGGTACCCTTGTCTATCATTTCAGATGGTGATGCTCAATTCATTTCTCATTTTTGGATATCCTTCCAAAAGGGCTTGGTACCAAGGTCAAGCTTAAAATGTCTTTTCATTCTCAAATGGATAGTCAAGCCGAAAGGATTATCCAAACCCTTGAGGATATGCTTAAGGCTTGTATTTTGTAGTTTAAGGGTAATCAGGATGATCATCTTCCATTTATTCAGTTTGCTTACAACAATAACTACCACTCTAGTATCAGTATGGTTCCCTTTGAAACTTTATATTGTAGATCCTCAATTGGGTGGTTTGATATGGGGGAGATGGCTTTGTTAGGCACGGATTTAGTTATGGAAGATTTGGGGAAGGTGAGGTTGATAAGGGAGAGGTTGGATGGCTCAAAGTCTACAAAAGTCTTATTCCTATGGTGATTGGGTATACTTAAAGATATCACCCATGAAGGGTGTGGTCTGGTTTGGAAAGAAAGGGAAATCGAAACTAAGGTTTGAGGGGACTTATAGAATTTTTAGAAGAATTGCTAAGGTTACCTATGAATTGGGGTTGGCTATGGATATGAATATAGTTTATCCGGTCTTCCATGTGTCTAGGTTGAGGAAATGTGTTGGTGATCCAAATGCTATAGTGCCCTTAGAAGTTGTGGATGTTGTGGAAGATCAGTTGACCTATGAGGAGGTCCCGGTGGAGATATTAGATAGGAAACTAATAAGGTTAAGGAAAAATAATGTATCATCCATCAAGGTCCTTTGGAGGAATCAACAAGTTGGAAGTGCCACATGGGAAGCCGAAGCTGACATGAAAGAGCAATATCTTTACCTCGTCCACTCTACTCAAGCTGAAGGCAATAAATTAAGTTACACCTATAATTTCAAGTCTTAAGTTTCAACCCTCATATCATTTTTGCATGCATTCATGTACATGGTAACACGTTTATGGTGATTTTTGACATTCATATTGAGACTTTTTGCAATTGATTTTAAGTGCATTGGTTGTACTCATGTCAGGCTGAAAGCTTCATAATTATTTCTATTATGCATGTTTCTTTGACATTCGGAGATGAATGTTACCAAGAGGGAGATATTGAAATACCCCTCATCTACTTCGAAAAGCCCCATAATCATAATTTCCATTTATTTTGAAAATCATGCATGACTTCCAAAATTCAACTTCATATTCTTGATAAGGGGGAAAATTGAGTGGGAAATGGGTATAACTTGTATTTTTGAAGACTCGTAGCAAAATATAATTTTCACTAATTTTTTTATTTTGAATATGCATCCATAACTATGTCGCTATGCGGACTGGGTGCAACTCAGTATAAAATTGTATCCGTGATGGGTCTGCATCGTGGACTACTATAAGTTTTTGCTTAGTTTCTTATTTCATCCAGGGGCATTTGGGTAATAATCTAATGCCCATTTAAACGTGAAAAAACTCTATACTTAGCCATTTTTCACCTTTAAACTCTCAAGAAAACATTCTCTAAAACCTCCTATACACTATTAAACCTCCATTCAATCTAAGCAATTGCAAGAGCTTACACTGGATTTTTAGGACCCAAGTCAAGTCTTAGGTCGGGCTCAATTGAATTTCAAGAAAACCCATGTTTAAACTATGTGGGTGTTCATCCATGAAGTCGAACCTTCTCTTTTCATGAAAATTGCAAGATTTCAAGTTGTATTAGATATAAGTATCTCTTACTATGAATTATGAACATAAATTATGTTTGGGTTTATCAAGTATTGCTTGGTGATGCATGAATATCTATTTTAATATCCTACCGTGGGTTGATTTATATCTATTAAAGTTGTGCATAATGTGTACTATGAAAACTAGGAACTATTGTGAATTTTTAGATGAATTTCATGGTACCTTAAATGAGAGTTTTACTATAAGATTGATTGGTTTATTTGAATTGATTTTTACTTGTCTTGTTATACTCTTGAGTTGCGTGATTTTGAACAAGTGTCATGAATCCACCATGTGTTTGATAAAATTACAAGACAAGAATTCTCTAGTTGTTGATGAAATATTACATGCCAAGTGATTTCATGATGATTAAGGGCTTTCAAGCATGTATTAAATTCATGATCTATGATGTTACAAGTGACAAGTTGAGCCTTATTTCAAGATTTTATCCTTTTATGACCTATTCATGTCAAGTTGAGGGATTAAGCATGACTATTATTTTACCCTCATGTTCAAGCTCAAGTTAAGCTCACTAGAAGAGGTCAAGAATGTGAATGAACTACTCATGTTAAATTATCATGTCTCTTACAAGCTATGCATGTTATTATCACACTTATGATTATTTCAAGTATTGTGTGGGATTAGACTTAGCATTGATTGAGGCTTAAGATGGGGGCTCAATCAAGGATCCCTTATATAAATTCTTTAGTCTCTAAACTATGTGCCACTATAGGATGATATTATTTCCTAAATGGGCTTTGCTAGTGGATCCATCTTGTACATATTTTTCCCCTCATGTGGGGTCCTATCCAGTTTACCTTGGCAAGCAGACCACACCTTGTCGAGGGGGGTGTTATGCTTTGATCACCTTACCAAGGGGGTGTTATGCCTTCAATTCCAAGTACTAGCTATCTTGGTCTATGTTAGTTAGGGTCTCCTCCCACATATGTATGATATATTGTGCAAGTTAAATATTTAACATACATGTTTTATTGTAAGCATTAATCATACATGTCATATTGGGATACTGTTCATTGCCTATATGTATGTATTTTGAATATTATGGATTATGTCTTTGTTGCACTGAACCCCGTATACTTAGTACATTCTAATTACTTATGCATACTCTATGCCAACATGATATTACCATGTAGGGACCAGAGCTCCTATAAACCATTATCCTCCTCTTGTCTAGTTCGATTCTTAAAGAAAGCTTTTGGTGAGTCCTCAACGCCGAGGGTAATATCTATTTTATTCATATTATGTTGAGACTTGTTCCTTATGTTGGATACTTATTATCATGAATGTGAGCCCGAAAGTGTCTTGAACTCTCCGTATTCTAAAATAGAGGTGTTGTTGGATACTATGTTGTATATGCTTATGACCTCAACTCTTTTTATCTTATTTATGGTTATGAAAGACTTCCCATAGACCTATTACCCTTTTTATAATTGACTCTTGTCATTTGTTTTATTTTACTTTCGCAACCAAGGATGTGGATATGATAAGCTAAGAGGCTTTTTTGGGTTGTCTCCGAATTCTCATTCATCGTGTCACGTCTAGGCCCTAGGCTTAAGTCATGACACAGATGGCATATGTGTATGAATTATCGGCATTTGAATTTATAGGTGGAGAAAGATCATTTTTCTATGTTGTCAATGGATCAAATGTTGGATTATCTTATTAGTAGAGGTTGGTCTTGTTTCATGAATAGTCATTTAGGGTACAATCAAATTTTCATAGCCCTCGAAGACCTAGAGAAGACCATATTTATGCATTTTTATGGCATGTTTGCTGAAGAAGATGCCTTTCAGTTTATGTAATGCACCGGACAACCTCCAAAGGTGTATGCTCTCCATTATTTCTGACATGGTGGACGATGAAATGACCCTAAAAAGTACCCAAAAATGTGCCTTGGAAGTGCCCGAAATCGTAATTTCCATACATCTCAAAATCTATACATTATATCAAAAATTTGACTTCTTATTCTTGTATAGGGGACAAAGTTGAGTGAGAAATGGGTCTAACCCGAATTTCAGTGCAACCATAGCAAAATTCAAAATGTCCAAGTGAGTTGAATATAGTGCGCCTGCATGCCCCTAGCGCGACGCGGCTGGGGCGCGCCTGTGCATTATTTTGTGCCCAATTATTTTATTTTGGTCCAAGGATTTTGGGTCATGGACCTAAGTCTTCCTAAACGGGAAAATACCTATAGTTAGTCATATTTCACCTTCATATCATACAAGACATTCCCCAATACTTTCTCAAACACTTATACTAATGCTTCATCAAAATTCATGAAACGACCGCAAAAGGTGCTGGAAAATGTGCCTCAAAATGCCCAAAATTTTAATTTCCATATATCTTAAAATTCGTTCATTATTTCAAAAATTCAATTTCATATTTGTAATCAGGGGGTCAAAATTAGGTGACAAAAGGTCTAACCTCGATTAAAGGGCAAAACATTAGCAATTAGAATTTTTAAAGTGATGATTTTCAGAGAGCGGTGCGAATCCTCTTCGCGACGCACACTAGTTTTAAATTTTGACTGCTTTTTTTTAGTTCGTTTAAATTTTTCTTAGTGTTGGGACCAAGTTTATTAAAATGTGTTTTTACGTATACGTAGCCAAATTTTACCTTCATATCCCCCAAAACATTTCCCAAGACTCACTAAAACACTTTGTCATATTTTTACTCCAAAATTCAAGACTCAAAACCCTCATCCGAAACTAAGGATTCTCTTCAAGCTTCAAGACTCTATCTTCAATCTTCACCAAGAACTTGTCCAAAGATAAGCTATATGGTGTTGAGCCATTAGGTCCTTTCACCCATAGTGCCTAAGCCTTCATTTTACTAATACTTCACCATTTATAGTTGATTCTACATATGGGTCTTGTATATTGAGAAATTTACTACAAAATGATTTTATTTCATAAAAGTATGGTTGTTTTAGCATATGTTGATCTTTAAATCTTAGATTTAATGTTGGATTTGATGAGGGCCTTTGATGTGAATCTCTTGGGGGTGTTACAAGGTGTTGAATCATGGTTTTATTACATATTTTCTTGCATGATTTCATCTCTAAATTTCATGGTCTTTTACCCCCATTACACACTCACTACGTGTTTAATAAAATGTCCGGCTAGGGCTTCTTATGGAATTGAAGTTCCAAAGCATGAGATACGATAAAAATGACTTTATGAAGATGAAATGAGCTTATATATATGATGTATTCTTTATGAAGTGTTGTAGTAGACCATTAAAAATCCGGGAGCCTAGTTGAGGGGTCAATATCTCAACCATTAGGGTGATGGGTGATATCATCACAAACCTAGTTGAGGGGTTAATATTTCAACCACTAGGGTGATAGGTTCTATTATCACTAACCTTGATGAAGGGTTAATACCTGACACACTAGGGTGATGGATGTTATCATCACTAACCTTGATGACAGTTTTGTATCTCACACACTAGGGTGATGGGTGCTATCATCACTAATCTATAAGGGGTTTATACATTGGAAATCTAGCTTTGTCTATTCTTCACATATGATATCTTATATGAGTTTGAGTTATTTAAGCATATTTTACTCTAGCATTGATTATCTATGCAATCTTGCTATGATATTCCTCTTGCCTAATGTTATGCATTTTGATTAGGATGTTTATTTCTTGTTGCATTGCATCCTATATACTTACTACATTCAAATGTACTAACACATGCTCTTACATGCATGATATCACCACTTAGGGATCGGAGCCCATGTTGATCCTCCTCCTCCTTCATGTGGCTAGTCGGTGCTATTTCAATCTAGTTAGGGAGTCCTCTATTTCGGGTACCTTGGTCTTTGTTTTCCTCTTGCTTTGTATTAATACAATCTATTTTATTTTCTATTTTCACTTTGAGGTTGAGTTTGACTACTTTGTCTTGGGCCCAACTCTATCTACATATTTAGGGATTTTTGTTGGATAAATTATGTATCTACGGTATGAGCTATGACTCCTTGGCCTTATTGATGTTGTTTTGCAAGCTTATCCTTTAGCCCTCTTGCCCTTAATCTTATTTTATGTCTTTTACATGTTTCTGCGACCAATGATGTGTAGTGATAAGTTGAGAGGCTTGTTTGTGGTTCCTTCAGGTTCCCCATTCGGCGTGTCTTGTCTACGCCCTAGGCTTGGGTCATGGCAAACTTTGAATCAGAGCACTAGGTTACTAGATCCTCAGAGTCTAACACACCAGGTCAATTAGAGTCCTATTCATGGTTGTGAAACATGCATTAGCTATGAATAAGAGGTTATGAGGCATTTTAGGAAATATTTTTCTTGTTCATGTTCTAAGTCATACTATAGAGTTGTGGTAAGTATTTCCCCCTAACAATTGTTCTTTGCTATGCACAATCATGCCAAACACTAGAGAAAGACAGGCCCAAACTCGAAGGAGCAACCTACCAATGGTGAACTCCAGGATGTTCTCACTATGCTTGCCCAAGTGGTGGCGAACCAATCCCGACAAGAGTCTCAAGCCCCTCATGCTACTATCCCAGGAGGTAGAGTAAGAGACTTCATGAGGATGAATCCTCTGATTTTTTATGTGTCAAAGGTGGATGAAGATCCACAAGTATTTATTGATAAGGTGTACAAAATCTTGAATATCATGGGTGTTAGGCTAAATGAAAAGGCGGAGTTGGCGGCTTACCAACTCAAGAGGGTAACCTAAATTTGTTATGATCAATTGAAGGGTGAGAAAGGGAATGGCTATGTGGTACTTTTGGAGGAATTCAAATTAGCCTTCCTTAATCGATTCTTCTCTCTTAAGATTAGGTAAGCAAGGTTTGTTGAGTTTATGAACTTGAAACAAGGTGCTATAAGTGTGAGGGAGTATGCCCTCAAATTTAACCAACTTTCAAAGTATGCTCCTCATTTGGTGGTCGATCCTAAATCAAGATAAATAAATTTGTAATGGGGGTGTCTACTTGGTGTGTGAAGAATGTCGATCTGCCTTGCTAATTGGTGACATGGGCTTATCTCGGTTGATGACATATACTGAGCAAATGGAGCAAGAAAAATTGAGAAAGATAAGGGACCATAAGTCCAAGAGTGTTCTCTCGAGGGTAAGTTCCAAAAGGGTGTTAGATTTCATCAAGGCCAAAGGCCTCCTCACGCTACTAATAGAGGGTTTACCAATGACTTCCCTAGTCCTCAAGGTATTATTGGTGTGGTTCTTAGCGATGTGTGTCCTAGATGTGGAGGGGGTCATAAGGGGCCATATTTGAAGGGTTCTAATGCATGCTATGAATGTGGGGAGCTTGGTCACAAGAAGATAGATTGTCCAAGAAACTGTGGCAAGGTTCGGGGTGCAAATACGATTCCATTGGATAGAGGTGGTCCTCATGGTGGTTCCCCAAGGCACAATCGAGTTTATGCTCTACATGGGAGGCAAGGGGTTGGTGAGGCCCCCGATGTTGTTACCTATATGTTGAAAATCTTTGATCTTGATATATATGGTTTGCTTGATCTAGATTCCACCCATTCCATTATTACCCCCTTTGTTGCTAAAAATTTCCATGTTTAGTCGGAGTTATTGCATGAGTCATATGAGGTGTCCACTCCTATTAGTGCATATATGTTTGTAAGGAGGATATATAGAAATTATCCGGTTTGCATCTTACATAAAATTTTACCTTGTGATCTTGTTGAATTAGATATGGTTGATTTTGATGTTATTCTTAGGATGGATTAGTTGCACGCATACTATGATTTTGTTGATTATAGAACCCGTAGGTTTAAGTATTAATTCCCAAATGAACCCATCTTGAGTCAGGAAGTCATGATCTGGTGGTAATAGGTAGGTTCATCTCATGCATTAAATCCCATAGGATGATTTCCAAGGAGTGTTTGTATCATCTTTTGAGAGTTAAAGATATGGAGTCCTAAGTCCTAAATTGACAATCACGGTTGTAAATGAGTTTCTTGATTTCTTTCCAAATGACCTTCCCAATGTCCCTCCCGAAAGAGAGAGAGATTTTCGCATAGATCTCCCGACACTCAACCCATCTCCATTCCCCTTTACTGTATGGCCCTGATGGAGTTGAAGGAGTTAAAAGAATAATTAAAAGATTTGTTGGAAAAGAAATTTATTAGATCTAGCCAATCACCTTGGGGTGCATAGGTGTTTTTTGTAAAGAAGAAGGATGGGTCACTTAGAATGTGAATTGACTACCAGCAACTCAATAGGGTCACTATAAGGAATAGATATCCTTTTCTGAAAATTGATGACTTGTTTGACCATTTCCAAGAGGCTAGCTTTTTCTCTAACAATCTTTGGTCCAAGTACCATCAAGTAAGGGTAAAGGAGTATGATACTCCCAAGAAGGCCTTCCAAACAAGATATGGTCATTCTAAATTTATGGTGATATCCTTTGGGTTGACTAATGCACCAACCATCTTCACGGACCTATGAATAGGGTCTTCAAGCCCTACCTTGATTCCTTTGTTATGATCTTCATTGATGATATACCGTTCTATTCACATAGAAGGGAGGAGCATATGTATCATCTGAGGGTTGTATTGTAAATATTGAGCGAGGAGAGATTGTATGATAAATATGAAAAGTGTGAATTTTAGTTGAAGTAGGTTGCATTTTTGGGTCATGTGGTGTCGAGGGATGGTATTAAAGTGGATCCTAAGAAGACCAATGTGATTAGAAATTTTCCTTGACCATTGACCCCATTGGAGATTATGAGTTTCTTGGGCCTCATGTGTTACTATAGAAGATTTGTGAATGGGTTCTCCTCCATTGCTTCGCCTATCAAAAAATTGACTCAAAAGAAGGTTAAGTTTGTGTAGACCGATAAATGTGAGAAGAGCTTCCAAACATAGAAAGATAGAATTGTATCCGCTCCTATATTATCACAACCGGATGGGCTTGAGGTTTTGTTCTATATTGTGATGCATCTAGGGTTGGTTTAGGTTGTGTGCTAATGTAAAATGGTAAGTTCATTGCCTATGTTTCTAGGCAACTCAAAGTGCATGAAAAGAACTACCCTACACATGATGTTGAATTGGCCATCGTGGTGTTTGCATTAAAGATATAGTATCATTATTTATATGGGGTGCATGTTGATATCTTCATCGATCATGAGAGCCTCCAATATGTCTTCACACAAAAAAATCTCAACTTGAGACAATGAAGGTGGATAGAGCTTCTCAAGGACTATGACATGAGTGTAAGTTGCAATCCGAGTAAGGCAAATGTTATGGCAGATGGTTTAAGTAGGGTCTCTACGAGTAACTTAGCTCATATGGATGGTGGTGATAGGGAGATGGCTAAGGAGGTGCATAGATTGGCTAGATTTGGGGTGAGGTTGGACGATGTGGGTAATGGTCTGGTTGTTGTCGATGGCTCTAAATGTTATTTGGTTAATAAGGTGATAGCAAAACAAGATCTAGAATCCTCCTTGCTTGAATTGAAGGCCATGGTGAAAGAGGACAACATAGAGGTCTTCTCCTAACGAGGAGATCGGTCCCTTAGATACCAATGTAGGTTATGTGTGCCTTGTGTTGATGGTTTGAGGGAGACAATTCGTGATAAGGCCCATAATTGTCTTTACTCTATCCACCCCTGTTTCAGCAAACTTTATAGAGACTTAAGGGATGTGTACTGGTGGGGAGGCATGAAGAGGGACATTGCCAAATTTGTTTCTGGTAGACGTAGTTGTCAACAAGTCAAAGCCAAAAATCAAAGGCTTGGTGGCCAAACCCAAGACATAGAGATTCCAACTTGAAAGTGGGAGGTGATTAACATGGATTTTCTGGTTAGGTTGCCAAAGAAAAGAAAATTTTTTTTTTTCCATATGGGTCGTGGCTGATTGATGATAAAATCGGCTTACTTTCTACCAGTCAAGACTATATATGGGGCTGAAAAGTATGCAAAATTGTACATCCATGAGTTAGTGAGGTTGCATGGGTTTTCTTTATACATCATATCATATTGTGGTGCATAATTCACTTCACACCGAGGTCTTTTAAAAAGGGTCTTGGTACCAAAGTTCACCATAGTATGGTCTTCCACCCTCAAACAGATAGCCAAGATAAAATGACAATTCAAATACTTGAAGATATGCTTAGGCCTTATGTCTTGGAGCTTAAAGGAAGTTGGGATGACCATCCTTCATTGATTTAGTTCGCCTACAACAATAGCTATCACTCTAGCATCGGTATGGCTCCTTTTGAGGCTCTTTATGAGAGATGTTATAGGTCACTAGTGGGTTGGTCTGAGGTTGGAGATGTGGCTCTATTGGGGATGGATATAGTTATGGATGCTCTTGAGAAGGTTAGGATGATTAGGGAAAGGTTGAGGACAACCCAAAGTCGTCAAAAATCCTATGTCAATGTAAGAAGAAGAGACCTAGAATTCCAAGAGGATGATTGGGTTTATTTGAAGGTTTCTCGAATGAAAGGCGTAGTCCATTTCAGCAAGAAAAGGAAATTGAGTAGAAGATATATTAGTCCTTATGAGGTGATAAAGATGGTTGGCAAAGTAGCTTCTGAGTTGAAGTTGCCTAGTGAAATGAATTTGGTCATCGGGTGTTCCATGTTTCTATGTTAAGAAAATATGCCGGTGATACTAATGCCATTGTGCCTCTTGATGTTGTAGGTGTTATTGAGGATAACTTAACTTATGAGGAGGTTCCAGTTTAGATCTTGGATAGGCGAGTAAAGAGATTGAAGAACAAAGAGGTGGCATCCATTAAGGTCCTTTAAAGGAACCAACAAGTCGAACATGCTACTTGGGAGGCCGAAGCGGACATACAAAAGAGGTATCCTCATCTTTCCACTTCAGTCAAGCCTAAGGTACTAATCCTAAGTACCATATATTATTTCAAGTATTATATTTCTTGCCCTATGTCATTCATATGCATTCATGTTTAAGTGGGTAAACTTATGATGATTTTACACTTATATTGAGAATTTGAAAATGGTGTTTTACATCTTATGTTGTATTCTTGTTGCAGCTGATTTGTTCATGATACATTTAGGTATGAATGTTTCCAAGGGGGAGATATTGAAACGACCCAAAAATATCCCAAAATGTGCCTCGGAGTGCCCAAAATTTTGATTTCCATATATCTTAAAATCCATTCATTATTTCAAAACTTCGACTTCATATTTGTGATCAAGGGGTCAAAATTGGGTGAAAAAGGGTCTAACTTTGCTTTAAGGGAAACAAATTAGCAATTATAATTTTTTAAATGATGATTTCCAGAGAGCAGTATGGGTCCTCTCGGCGATGTGCACTAGTGTTAAATTGTGGCTGCTTTTTCTTAGTTCGTCTAAATTTTTCTAAGTGTTGGGACCAAGTTTTACCAAACATGTTTTTACCTATACTTAGCTAAATTTCACCCTCATATCCGCAAAAATATTTCCCAACACTCACTAAAACACTTAGCCATATTTTCACTCCAAAATTCAAGACTCAAAACCCTCATCCAGAAATAAGGATTCTCTTCAAGCTTCAAGCCTCCATCTTCAATCTTCACCAAGAACTACTCCATAGCTAAGGTATGTCATGTTGAACCATTAGTCCCTTTCACCCAAGGTGGCTAAGCCTCCCTTTTACAAATATTGCATGATTTAAAGTTTATTTTACATGTGGGTCTTATATATTGAGAAATTTACTGCACAATGATTTTAGGTCATGAAAGTATAGTTATTTTACCATGTTTTGAGTTGTAAATCTTGGATCTAATGTTGGATTTGATGAGGGGTTTTGAGGTGAATGTCTTGGGTGTTTCGCAAGGTGTTGATTGATGGTTTTATTACAGATTTTCTTGCATGATTTCATCTCTAAATTTCATGGTCTTTTACACCCATTAAATACCCCTAAGTGTTTGATAAAATGTCCAGCTAGGGTTTCTTGTGGAATTAAAGGTCCAAAGCATGGGATATGATATAAATGACTTTATGATGGTTAAATAAGCTTATGTACATGATGAATTCTATATGAAGTATTATAGTAGACCATTCCCAATCTAGGAGCCCAGTTGAGGGGTCAATATCTCAACCACTAGGGTGATAGGTGCTATCATCACTAACCTAGTTGAGGAGTAAATATCTCAACCACTAGGGTGATGGATGCTATCATCACTAACCTAGTTGAAGGTTTAATATCTCAACCACTAGCGTGATGGGTGTTATCATCACCAACCTTGATGAGAGGTTAATACCTCACACACTACTGTGATGGGTGCTACCATCACTAACGTTGATGAGTGGTTAGTACCTCACATACTAGGGTGATGGGTACTATTATCACAAAACTACCAAGGAGTTTATACATTGGAAATCTAGCTTTGGCTATTCTTCACATATGATATCTTATATGCATATGAGTTATTTAAGCATGTTTTACTCTATCATTGATCATACATGCCATCTTGCTACGATATGCCTATTGCTTAATGTTATGCATTTTGATTATGATGTCTATTTCTTGTTGTAGTGCATCCCATATACTTAGTATATTCTAACGTACTAATGCATGTTCTTGCCTACATAATATCACCATGGAGGTCCTAGAGCCCAAGCTGATCATCTACCTCCTCCACGTGGCTAGTCGGTGTTATTTCAAGCTAGTTGTTAAGTCCTCTATTTCGGGGACCTTAGTCCTTGTTTTCCTCTTGCGTTTTGTTGAGACAATCTATTTTATGTTCTATTTTGACTATGAGAGTGAGGCCAGTTACTTTGTCCTTACCCCCACTCTATCTATGTACTTAGAGGTGTTTGTTGGACAAGGTATATATCTATGGTATGAGCTATGACTCCTTCGCCCTTATTGATGTTGTTTTGCAAGCTATCCCTTAGCCCTTTTTACCTTAATCTTATTTTATGTCTTTTACATGCTTTCACGATAAATGATGTGTAATGATAACTTAAGAGGTTTGATTGTCGTTCCTTACGGTTTTCTATTCACCGTGTCATGTCTAGACCCTAGGCTTGGGTCATGAAAATTTAAGTGCCCAAAACTCATTCCTGATCTCAAGAAATTCGTTCAAGATTCAAGCTCTTATTCTAATCTAATTCAAGCTTATTCATATCATTTAAGACCATCATAGGTCCCCTACATCAAGCCAAGTTCAAAGGAATTTCCGTTGGCTAAGTTTTGCATAAGTACCGGTAGGAGGGTCATATTTAAATGGGCATATATTATAGCACATAAATAATTGGATGTCCCATGACCTAACAAATTAAATTTGATTGAATTATCTTTCTAACGCACTTGATTTCAGCTTATTTAGAGTTCGGATGAAGAAGTTATGCCCGTTTTTGTAGAACTCCTATGTGAAGGGTCATATATGGATTTTTTCCAAAATCTATTTCATTAATGTCATTCTGTGAATTAAGTTATATCTATTAGTCTTTTAGGGATTCTCGTACTACCTTAACACTTCCTAAAGAACCAAAACCTATTCCTAAAGATCAATTGACTCCTTCCAATTGGAATACACTCTTAAATTCCAGCAAGAGCCTCCATCAAAACTCCAATACAAGTTCAAGAAAAGTCAAGAACAAGTTGTGGAGTTCAAGACACCATTCCAAGCTTCAAGTCTTCTCAACTCAATTTCAAGAAATTCAAGGTCTAAGGTATATGGGTTCCATCTTTAGGTACCTTTCACCCATGGAGTCCAACCCATCCTTTTGATGAAAAATTGCATGTTTTCAAGTTGTATTACTTATGGATATTACTAATATGAATTATGATAACAAATTACGTTTGGTTTTAAATAAAATGTTGATTAGAAACACATGTCTACCTATTTCAAGATTATACTATGAGATGGTTTGTCTATTGTGACTATGCATATTTTGGGGTATTAAACTATGTTCTATTATGAGATTTTATGGTGGATTTTAATGTATATTGTATGATGGTATTACCAAGTGTTGGTGGGTTGTTTTACTTCACATTTTATTGCATGATTTCACTGTTGAATTGCATGGTTTTATACTAACATTACACACTCGCCAAGTGTTTGATAAAATGTCCGGTTAGGTTTCTTGAGGAATTGAAGTTCCAACGCATGTCTTATTAGTTGAATGACTATATGATGATGAAATAAATGTATATATGTGTGCTTAAATCATGTAAACAACCTATGGTATTGTAAGTGAATTGTTGGGCTCACATGTTGTTATGTTCTTTAGAATCATTGATGTGTTATTGAGTCCTTATTCTAAGGTTTATGCTCTTGTAAATTATGAAGCCTACTAGAATAGGTTGTGAACTATGTTATATGCTTTATCCTTTAGTGCAAGGACAATTTCTACATGTAGGGGTGATGAACTATGTTGTACACCTTACCCTTATGTACGAATCAATACTACTCACTTACTCATATCTATATGAAGGGGTTATGAACCATGTTGTACTCCTTGCCCTTGTGTATGATTGAGTTTATACAAGGTACTCACATGTAGGGGTTATAACCTATGCTACCTTCCACCCACATGTGTTATTCACTTACTTATATCTAAATGAAGGGGTTATGAACTATGTTGTACTCTTTACCCTAGTGTATGATTTAAGGTTATGCAATGTACTCATATGAAGGGGTTATGAACTACATGGTATGTCTCACTCTCATATGCAATGTAAGGTTATATATTATCTCATGCACACATATAGAGGTTATGACCAATGCTACCTTCTACCCTCATGTTCTATTCATTATCTCATGTACTATCCATTACCTACTACAAGGGGTTATGACTCATGATGCCACAATCCAAGCATAGGGCCTAGGCATGACTGGCGAATGGTAAACTCAAAGGAATCCCAAAAAAGCCTCATAGCATATCATCACACATCCTTGGTCGTGGAACAATTAAATAACATTTGAAGAATGGAAATAAGAGAAAAAAGGACTAATGGAGAACTTGTCATAACATAGAGTCAAGAAATAATAGAATCAACTCATAGCTTAAATACATAGTTTGTCCAAAAACACCTCTACTACATAGATAATGGCGGGGGCCAAGACATACAACCGGTCTCACCTTCATAGTCATAAGTAAATGATAAAGTAAAGAGAATATTAATACATAGTATGAGAGAATAGTCCTTCTCCCGGAATGGAGGACTCACCAAAGGCTAACTTGAACAATCCAACTAGCCACAAGAAGAATCAATAGGAGCTCTGGTCCCTACATGGTGATATCAAGTAGGCAAAAGTATGCATTAGTAATTTGAATGTACTAAGTACATGGGATGCAATGCAATAATAGATAGGCATCATAATCCAAAATACATAACAATAGGCAATAGGCATAATATAACAATAAGACATGTGTCATCAACGCATAAGTAAAACATGCTTAAGTAAGTCATGTTCATATAAGATATCAAATGTAAAGAAGAGACCAAGATAGCTTTCCAACGTTAGTTGGTTGATGATGGTCACACCCTAATCATCCTAGGTGGTGAGGTATAAACCCCTCATATGGTTGATGTTGGTCACACCCTAATCATCCTAGGTGGTGATGTATAAACCCCTCAAATGGTCGATGAGTACAAATCCCCAACTCGATTGATGATGGTCACACCCCAATATTCCTAGGTGGTGAAGTACTAACCGTTCACATGGTTGATGAGTACAAATCCACAACTCGGTCTAGGTGGTAAAGTACTAACCCCTCACATGTTTGATGTGTACAAACCCTCACCTCGGTTGAGTATCGTCTAATGTAACACTCTATATAGAATTTATCATGTACAAAATCTTATTTCATCATGTATCATTATTCATATTATATCTCATGCTTTGGACCTTCAATTCCTCAAGAAAACATAAACGGACATTTTATCAACACCTTGGGAGTGTGTAGTGGGGGTAAAAAAGCATGTAATTTAGAGATGAAATTATGCTGGAAAATCAAAGGTCAAACCTTTAATTAACACCTTACAACACCCCCAAGATATTCACATCTAAACCCTTCATCATTTCAACATTAGGTCCAAGATTTGAATCTCTAAACATGCTAAAACAACCATACTTTCATGAACTAAAATCACTCTGCAGTAAAGTTCTCAATATACAAAATCCATATGTAAAATCAACTATAAATCCTGCAATATTAATTAATAGAGAGTTTAGACAACATAGGTGCAAGGACCCAATGGTTCAACACCACATACCTTAGGTTTGGAGAGGTTCTTGAAGAAAACTTTAATGGAGACATAAAGCTTGAGTGAAATCCTTGAAGAATTCCTTAAGGTTGGTCTTGAGTTTGGTACTTGAATTTAGGGTGAAATATGAGTCTAAATATTTGAGTGAGTTTTCGGGAATGTTTAGGATGATGTGAAATAACGATATTCATACGTACTTTCAGGTATGGTAACCCTTAGGCCCAAGACTTAAAAGTCTTGGACCAAAGTTAAGAGAAAATAAGACCAAAACGGACTGCTCACTGGAAATTGCATTTTCTGCATGGGTGAGTTTTATGAAAATGGGCATAAATCCTTCACCGGAACTCGGAATGAGGTGAAACAAAGTGCGTTAAAAAGAAAATTCAAAGGGATTTCAGTGGGTAGGTTGTGGGACACCCAGTTCTTTGTGATCTAAGATATATTCCCCTTCAAAATGAACCCTCCTAAATAGCGTATTTTTTTATTTTTGAATTTTGATACGGTTGCTCTAAAATTTGGGTTAGACCCATCCCCCACTCAATTTGACCTCCTAAACAAGAATATGAAGTCAGATTTTCAAAATAATAAATGTATTTTTAGATATATGGAAAATAAGATTTTGTCCACTTTCGAGGCACGTTTTTGAGCACTTTTTTTGGGGGTCATTTCAATATCTCCCCCTTGGGAACATTCGTCCCCGAATGTAGAAGATACATACAAGAAAAGCATAATCATGAACAAATCATCTCCAATATGAATGAAATATTACATTTAAAACACTATTTTCAAAATCTCAACATAAGTGTAAAATATCATAAACTTACCAACTTAAACATGAATGCATATGAATGACATAGGGGATAAAATGCAAGACTTGAAATCATAAAAAGACTTGACGTGTTATCATAAGCTTGAATAGAATGAAAGAGATACGGATATTGCTCCTCCATGCCTACTTTGTCTCCCCGAGAGACACATATAAATAGACGACTCTTACCAAAGGGCCTTGAAGAACACTACATCATTATCAATCCACTTCTCCACTCATCCATCAAACACCTCCACCGAGACCTTCTCTTAATTCAAATTCCCCCCTTAACACCCACAACCTCAAAATGTTCTATAATAGTAAAGTCACCAAGACATCACATCTACCTAGAAGCATGACAAACCGAATTAACCATATCTAGATCCAAAGGCAATCCCCAAACTTAGGCAACTTTACCAACCTCCCTCTACACTCTATAAGGACTCACAATCTTCAAGTCAACAACCAATTTTAAATACACCTAATCCACTTGGTACCATAACCACCATCTCCCCCTTAGGAGACAACCTCCACTCTATCATATTTTCCCCCAAGACTTGCAACTCTAGTAAGATAGACTCAGGGCCTTGCATAACCTAATCCTCATATCCCAAGAAGATTTGAAACAATCAAGAACCCTATACTACCATTCTCAACTTCCTTAAACCTAACTCCCTATATACCCAACCGATAGACTCTACTAGTCTCCTCCTTGCCACTATTAAGAACACATGCTAGTCTACCTAGTGTACCAACCGCAACACTAGCCTTATCAGAAAAGAACTAATGCACACTCACATCATAATTATTAACAACTTCTAACCACCTTTTTGCTATCCACAATGCACAGTTACCATATTTAGCAAACAACATCTCATTCTCCAAGACTTGCAGCACTACCCCTAAATGATTCATAAGCTCTAAACAAATCAATACTTCGTTACTAGAAATCACCACAAACATGCTAAGGTAGGGTTTGAAGACCCTATTCAATAAACCCACAATCATTAACGGTGCATAAGTCAACCAAGAAACTCCATCAATACTAATAATGCTCTTTCCTAATCCGAAAAGACACTTAGGAATACCACCTACCTTCATCCTTACTTGGGGACAAAACCCAAACCAAAGATCAGTCTTAGAGAAGTGACTAACCTATCGTAGTTGACTAAATAGATCGATCATCCTTACCCATCATATTACAACCTTATGGATTCTACACTCATTAGAAACATGCTATGCAAGTAGCCCAAACTACCCCAAGACCCTCAACATAACAAGCTAAGTCGTCATCTCACAAGAATACTTATAATATGTGTGTACATACTTTCAAAGAGGCAATAGACATTTTCCAAATCATTTAAATGTACAATTAGGATTAAAAGCCAAACACCATTCATAATAATTCATATATAGGCTCAAATGCCAAAATCACAATTTCATAGTCATAATACTCATACATAGTAATGACCAATTCATATACAAAATGGTGCACACCTAAAATACTTAAAGAGCCAAAATCAAAGACATATATATATGCTCACAATATTTTCATAACCAACCTTTTATCAAAATCATACTATAAAATAAAATTGGGCTTACCCATAACATAATTTTTCAAAATAATCTATGTACATGAATGCATATGATATGAACAATAAGGAAATGGCATGGGTATTAAGACTCCATTTAAAATCAACATTTATAGTATGAAAATGAAGTCAAAACATAATTAATTCCATATTTAAATCCATAGTGTAATCTCTCATACATAAATGATTTCAAAAGGGGAACATGCATACTTATAACTCCATAAACCTAAGGTAAATCCTCATATAATAGTTTAAATCACATTAAAATCACCAAATAAAAATTACCCATGCATCAATAGAATTTGAGGAATCATAATATTCAAATCCCAAATTAAAATACGTAAAAACTATGTAGGTTTCCTTGAAAATAAATTTTGGTCTACTCGATTGGAAGGGATCAAGGATCAATCCACATACACATGAATCCTACTAGCACCAAGGAATAACACAAGAAATAGCAATCCCTGGACCTATCAAATAACCCTACTCAAAACCTCTGGCAATAGCCCACTAAACCCAAGAGGCTCCTAATATCCGGTGAAGTCAAAGGTTTAGGCTAATCTCTAATCACCTTTGTCTTTCTAAGGTCCACCTTAATAACATCACTCGGCACCACACAATCTAGGGGGATCACTATGCGAAAGCGAGAGAAACCACCAAAATTTCTATCTCACCTACTAGAACCCAACCTTCTTCCTTAAGCTTCTAGTGCTACTTTCAAATGATTCACATGCACTATCTCATTAGGGAACAAATCACATTATCATCACCAAAACCACCATAAACCTATTAGAGTAGGCACTAAAGATCTTACTCATGAGACCTATAGGTGTAATTGGCGTACTGGTCAAACCAAAAGATACTACCCCAAATTCAAAATATTGGAAAGGGGCATTCAAGGCCTTATCTACCACCAACAACAATTCTATAAACAAAACATCTTAGGTTCAACACCTCTAATTCTCACAAGATGATAAATACAAACCCTTAGAAACTAATTGTACCTTAAGACATGAAATGGATGTACCTCCCTTGCTATCACTTAACAACCTCCCCCTCAAAGATGGGCTTATTAGGGATTTGGGATCTCACTCTACGGTTCCTACCATCCACGAAGACACAACATGCATGCAACCACTCCATCCCTATTATGCCATCAAAATTCAATACGCCAACTCCAACAAACCATAAAGCAAGACCTAATACAATATAAACTCAGATCAATACCTATAAACTTTCTAGCAATAATATACCCTACCAAGAGATAAACACCAAAGTTTCATATCACAACTCAGGGCACACAAGAAGCCCTACCATTAACTAAAAGAAGAGAGAAAAAATAGTGAAACTCAGATCCATCAAAATCAAAACGTTCAATTTACCTTCCTCTTTGAACCAGCATGATCAACTAAAAAAGCAAAGAACATTCATTAGACAGGAAAGCCCTATCTCACTTCTAAAGCACAACATAGACTATTAAGAAGGGAAACATTTCCTAAAACATCCCATAACCTACTACTCATAGTTGTGGTGCCCTACGCAACCATGAATAAGACTCTAATCGACACAATGTGTTGGACTCTGAAGATCTAACAAGCTAGTACTATAATACCATCTTTATCATGATTGAAGTCCAGGGCCTAGACATGACTGGCGAATAGGGAACCCTAACGAACCCCAAACAAGCCTAATAGCATATCATTACACATCCTTGATCATAGAACAATTAAATGGCATTTGAAGAATGAAATAAGGGAAACGAGGACTAAGGGAGAACTAATCATAACATGAAGTCAAAAGAAAATAGAATCAACTCATGGCTTAAATACATAAATAGCTTTGTCCTATAACACCTCTACTACATAGATAATGGCTGGGGCCAAGACATATAACTGGACTCAGCCCTCAGAGTTATAAGTAAATGATAAAGTAAAGAGAATCTTAATACCTCATGTGAGAGAGTAGTCTTTGTCCCAGAATGAAGGACTCACTAAAGGCTAACTTGAACAATCTATCTAGCCACAAGAAGAATCAATAGGAGCTCTGGTCCCTACATGGTGATATCATGTAGGCAAGAGTATGCATTAGTATGTTTGAATATAATGAGTATATGGGATGCAATGCAACAATAAATAGGCATCATAATCCAAAATACATAATGATAGGCAATAGGCATAATATAACAATATGACATGTATGATCAATGCATAAGTAAAACATGCTTAAGTAATTATGCTCACATAAGATATCATATGTAAGGAAGAGACCAAATAAGCTTTCAAACCTTGGTTGGTTGATGATGGTCATACCCCAATCATCCTAGGTGCTGAGGTATAAACCCCTCATATGGTTGATGTTGGTCACCCCCTAATCATTCTAGGTGGTGAAGTATAAACCTATCACATGGTTGATGAGTACAAACCCCCAACTCAGTTGATGATGGTCACACCCTATTAACCCTAGGTAGTGAATTACTAACCCCTCACATGGTTTATGAGTATAAACCCCCAACTCGATTGATGATGGTCACACCCCAATCATCTGGGTGGTAAAGTACTAACCCTTCACATGGTTGATGAGTACGAACCATAACCACGGTTGGGTATGGTCTAATACAACACTTTATATAGAATTTATCATACACATAAGGTTATTTCATTATTATATCATCATTTATATCATATCTCATGCTTTGGACTTTCAATCCTCAAGAAAACATTACTAAACATTTTATCAAACACCTTGGGAGTGTGTAATGGGGATAAATGAGCATGCAATTTAGAGATAGAATCATGCAAGAAAATTAATGGTAAAACCTTTAATCAACACCTTGCAACACCCCCAAGACATTCACATCAAAAACCCTTATCAGTTCCAATATTAGATCCAAGATTTGAAGCTCAAAATATTCTAAAACAACCATACTTTCATAAACTAAATTCACTGTGTAGTAAATTTTTCAATATACAAGACCCATATGTAAAATCAACTTTAAATCATGCAATATTAATTAAAAGAGGTTTAGACACCATGGGTGAAAGGGACCAATGGTTCAACACCATATACCTTATCTTTGGAGAGGTTGTTCAAGAAGACTTTAATGGAGACTTGAAGCTTGAGTGAAATCCATGAAGAATTCCTTAAGATTGGTCTTGAGTTTGAGACTTGAATTTAGGGTAAAATATGAGTCTAAATGTTTGACTGAGTTTCCGGGAATGTTTAGGATGATATGATGGTGAAATAAGGCTAAGATTATGTATTTTCAAGTGTGGGAACCCTTATGCCTAAGATTTAAAAATCTTGGACCGAAGTTAAGAGAAAGTAAGACCAAAATGGACTGCTCACTGGAAATTGCATTTACTGCATGGGCGAGTTTTACGAAAATAAGCATAACTCCTTAATTAAAACTCTAAATGAGGTGAAATAATGTATGTTGGAAAGCTATTTCAAAGGTATTTTAGTTGGTAGGTTGCGAGACACCAGTTATTTGTGTGCTAAGAGATATTCTCCTTCAAGGTGGACCCTCCTAAATAGCATATTTTGCGATTTTTGGATTTTGATATAGTTGCTCTAAAATTTGGGTTAGAGCCACTTCTCACTCAATTTGACCTCTTAAAAAAGAATATGAAGTAAGCTTTTAAGAAAATATCTATATTTTTAGATATATGAAAAACAAGATTTCAGGCACTTCCGAGGCACGTTTTCGAGCATATTTTTTTGGGTTGTTTCGTATGCTATATCCCTCACCCTCTAGTACAAAGTACTTGGATCATCTAAGCACGTCACGTTACTGTGCTAGATAAGCTATGTAAGAATGATTATTTTCAAGCATGATTTATTACCAGCATTATTCATGCATGCCATGTTACTAATATATTATCTTTTGCTATGATTATGCATTTTGATTATATTGACTATCTCTTGTTGCATTACATCCTACATACTTAGTACATTCCAACATACAAGTGCATACTCTATGCCTACATGATATTACCATGTAGGAATCGAAGCCCCTATAAATCTTCCTCATCCTGGTTAGATGGATTGTTCAAGTTAGATTTAGTGAATCCTCAAGTTCTAGGATAATATCCATCCTCTTTCATGCTTATATTTTGATTATATCTTGTATATTTGGAATGCCTATTGTCATTACTATGACGGTGAGCCTGGCTGTTTGTCTTGGCCGCCGCTAAGTTTTATGTTTAAAGGTGTTGTTGGACATGTCTTGTATAATGCTATAAGCTTTGAATCTCTCTTGACTCTTGTTATTTATGATATGAAAGATGTTCCTTAGCTCTGGTTATCCTATTAATAATCTCTTATTGCTATTTTATTACTTCTGCGACCAAAGATATGTAATGATGTGCTAAGAGGCTTGCTTGGGGTCCCTTCGAGTTCCCCTGGCGCTATGTCACATCTAGGCCTAGGCTTGAGTCATGACAAACTTTGTATCAAAGTAGTAGGTTTTTAGGTCCTCGGTATCCAACATTTCGCATCAATTAGAGTCATATTTATTGTTGTGTTGTGTACTACAACTATGAGCAAGAGGCTATGAAGGGTTTTAAGAAATATTTCCCTTCTTCATGGTCTATTTCATTATTTAGAAGTGAGATAGGGCTTTCCCATCTAACAATTATTCTTTTCTCTTTTTGTTGATCATGCAGCTTCAAAGAAGAAGGCAAAGGAAGGTAAGTTGATGGTTTTGATTTTGATGGATCCGCGTTTCACTATTCCTTTCATTATTACTTTTAGTTACTAGTGGGCTTCATATGTGTTCCGAGTTGTTATGCAAACCTTTGTTGGCTACTTCTTTGTTGAGTATGTTGTTGCTAAGAATGTTCATAGGTGTCATTTCGTGTTCATATTGCATTAGGTCTTGCCTTGTGACTTGTTGGAGTTGATATGGTGGATTTGATATCATGCTTAGGGTGGATTAGTTACATGCATATTATGTCCCCTTTATATTAGGACCCGTAGAGTTAGAATCTGACTCCCTAATGAACCCATCTTTGAATGGGAGGTTGTCAAGTGGTAGTAAAAGAGGTAGATTTTTTCTTAATTTGAGGTCCAATTGATCTCTAAGGGATGCCCCATGTTCTTATTGCATAGGGTCTTTTCTTGTGATCTTAGTTGAACTTGTATGATGGATTGGAGATCTTGGAGTGGTTTGGCTACGTCTATAGCATGCTTTCAATAAGTGTAAAAACCGTAAGGTTGTAATATGATGGTTAAGAATGGTTGGTCTATTTGGTTAACTATAATGGGTTAGTCCCTTCTCTAAGATGGATCATTGGTTTGGGTTTTGTCTTCAAGTGAGGATGAGGATAAGTGATATTCCTAACTGTATTTTGGGACTAGGTGTGAGTATTTTGAGTATTGGTGGAGTTGTTTGGTTGACTTATGCCCCAGCTATGTTTAGGGATTTCATGAATAGGGTCTTAAAACCCTACCTTGACATGTTTTGTGGTGGTCTCTAGTGGTGGAGTATTGACTTATTTAGAGCTTGTGAACTATTTGGGGGTAGCATTACAAGTCTTAAGGGATGAGAGGTTGTTTGCTAAATATGATAGGTGTGAGTTGAGGGTAGCAAGAAGGTGGTTAGAATTCCTTAAGGATTATGATATGAGTGTGCATTATTTTTCTCGGTAAAGTTAATGTTGTGGTTGATGCTTTAGGTAGCCTAGTATGTATTGAGAATGGTGGCAAAGAGGTGACCAGAGAGGTCCATGATTAGCTAGATTAGGTGTTATATTGAAGAAAGTTGAGCATGGTGGTGTAGTATTCTTGATGGTTCCAAATCTTCTTTGGTTGAAGAGGTCTAGATTATGTAAGGACTTGATTCCGCCTTATTAAAGTTGGAGGTTTTGGGTGGTAGGTGGTAGAGTGGAGGTTGTCTCCCAAGGGGGAGATAGTGGTTCATTTTACCAAGTGGACTATGTTTGATTAAGGTTGAAAAATGAGTTTATGGTTATGAGTCCTTATATAGTGTAAAGGAGGATTTGTAAGATTTCTTAAAGATTAGAACTACCACAGGATATGGTTATGGTTTGTTCAGTTTTTCATGCTTCTAGTTGAAGGGATGTGGTAATGACTCTAGTGTTATAAACTCATAAGATTGTGGGTCTTGTAGAGGATAAGTTGACTTAGGAAGAGGTCCTGCTAAGGTATTGGATGGAAGGGTTGAAGAAGTTGATTGATAGGGGTGTAGTGTTCGTCAAGGCCCTTTGAAAGAATCGTCAAGTCGAAAGTGTCTCTCGGGGAGATGGAGCGAGCATGGAAAAGAGATATCCATACCTCTTTCATTCTATTCAAGTTTATGATAACATTTCAAATCCCTTTTTATGATTTTAAGTCTTATGTTTCAACACCTTTGTCATTTGCATGCATTCTTGTTTATGTTGAAAAGTTCATGATGATTTTTAACACTAGTGTTGAGATTTTGAAATGGTGTTCTAAATGTATTACTAAATTCATTTTATAGATAAATTGTTCATTATTACTCTTCTTATGTACGCTTCTTTGATATTCGGACGAATGTTCCCAAGGGGGAGATATTGAAACAACCCCAAGAAGTGCCTGAAAATGTGCCTCGGAAGTGCCTAGAATTGTAATTTTCGTATATCTCAAAATTCATGCATTATTCCAAAATTTTGACTTTATATTCTTATTAAGGAGGTGAAATTGAGTTGAAAATTTAGTGCAATTGTTGTAAAATTCAAAATTTCAAAGTGAGCAAAAAATAGTGTGCCTGAACGCCCATAGCGAGACACGGCTAGGGCGCGCCAGTGCATTATTTTGTGACCAGTTATTTTATTCTGGTCCAAGGCTTTATGGTATTTGGGATAAGTCTTCCCATACATGAGAATACATATACTTATCCATATTTCATCTTCATATCATACAAGACATTCCCCAATACTTTCTAAAACACTTAGACTAATGCTTCATCCAAATTCAAGTGTCCCATACCCATTCCTAATCTCAAGAAATTCATTCAAACTTCAAGCTCTCATTTAAATGTAAGTTAATCTTATTCATTTGATTTAAGACCATCATGGTCCCCTATATCAAGCCAAATTCAAAGGAATTTTCATTGGCTAAATTTGCCATAAGTACTAGTAGTAGGGTCAACTTTAAAGGGGCATATCTCTTAGGACACAAAGAAAAGGGTAGTCCACAACTACCAAATTAAAGGTCTTTGAGTTAACTTTCCAACGCACTTAATTTCACCTTATTTAGAGTTTGGATGAAGCAGCTATGCCCGTTTCCATAGAACTCGTATGTGCATGGTTATATACGGGTTTTTGCCAAATTCAATTTCATTAATGGAATTCCGTAAATTTAGTTATTTCTATTGGTCTTTTGGGGATTCCTATGCTATCTTAACACTCACTAAAGACCTAAACCATATTCCTAAATATCAATTTACTCCTCCCAATTGGAATACACTCTTAAATTCTCTCAAGAGCCTCCATCAAAACCCTAATACAAATTCAAGGAAACTCAAGAACAAGTTGTAGATTTCAAGAACCCATTCCAAGCTTCAAGTCTTTCTCAACTCAATTTCAAGAAATTCAAGGTCTAAGATATGTGGGTTTCATCCATAGGTACCTTTCGCCCATGCAGTCCAACCCTTCCTTTGGATGAAAAATTGCATTTTTCAAATTGTATTACTTAATATGAATTATTATTACAAATTATGTTGGGTTTTCAATAAAATGATGATTGAAAACACATGTCTACCTATTTCAAGATTATACTATTAGATGGTTTGTCTATTGTGATTATGTATGTTTTGGGGTATTAAACTATTGTCTATTATGAGATTTGATAATAGATTTCAACGTACATTGTGTAATGGTATTACCAGGTGTTGGTGGGTTATTTTACCGCAATTTTTATTACATGATTTCACTCTTTAATTGCATGGTTTTACACTAGCATTACACACCTACCAAGTGTTTGATAAAATTTTCGATTATGGTTTCTTGAGGAATTGAAGTTCCAATATATGTCTTATGAGTTGAATGACTATATGATGGTGAAAGGAATATATATATGTATGATTAAATCATGTAAAGAACCTATGTTATTGCAAGTGAATTGTTGGGCTCTCATGTTGTTATGTTCTTGGGAATCATTCATGAGTTATTGAGTCTTTATGCTAAGGTTTATACTCTTGTAAATTTTGAAGACTACAAGAAGGGGTTATTAACTACTTTATATGCTTTACCCTATAGTACAAGGCCAATTTATACATGTAGGGGTTATAAACTATGTTATATACCTTACCCTCATGTACGAATCAATACTACTCACTTACTTATATCTATATAAAAGGGTTATGAACTACGTTGTACTCCTTGCCCTCATGTATGATTTGAGCTTATGCAAGGTACTCACATGCAGGGGTTATGACTTATGCTACCTTTCACCCACATTTGCTATTCACTTACTCATATGTACATGAAGGGGTTATGAACTGTGTTATACTCCTTACCCTAGTGTATGATTTGAGGTTATGCAATGTACTCATATGAAGGGGTTATGAACTATGTGGTACTCCTCACCCTCATATGCGATGTAAGGTTATGTATTATCTCATGCATACATTTAGGGGTTATGACCTCTGCTACCTTCTATCCTCATATGTTATTCATTATCTCACGTATTACCCATTACCTAATAGAAAGGGTTATGACGCATGTTATATCCCTCTCCCTCTAGTACAAGGTATTTGGATGATCTAAGCACGTCACCTTATTGGGTTAAACAAGCTATGTAAGAATGATTATTTTCAAGCATGTTCTACTACCAGCATTATTCATGCATACCATATTGCTAATATACTATCTCTTGCTATGATTATGCATTTTGATTATATTGCTATCTCTTGTTGCATTGCATCTTACATACTTAGTACATTACAACGTACTAACGCATAGTCTATGCCTATATGATATAAACATGTAGGAACTGGAGCCCCTACTGATCCTCCTTTCCATGGCTAGATGGATTGTTCAAGTTAACTTTGGTGAGCCCTCAAGTATGGGGACAATATCTATCCTCTCTCATGCTTATGTTTTGATTATATCTTTTATATTTGGATTGCCTATTTACATTACTATGAGGGTGAGCCCAGTTTCTTGTCTTGGCCCCCACTAAGTTCTATGTTTAGAGGTGTTGTTAGACATGTCTTGTATAATGTTATAAATTTTGACTCTCTTTACTCTTGTTGTTTATGATATGAAAGATGTCCCTTAGCCCCGTTATCCCTATTTACGACTACTTGTTGTTATTTTATTGCTTCCGTGACCAAAGATGTGTAATGATATGCTAAGAGGCTTGGTTAGAGTCCCTTCGGGTTCCCCTGACACTATGTCACGTCTAGGCCCTAGCTTGAGTCATTACAGAGGAGTCCATGGAAGTCTTCATGGATGAATTCTTTATAGTTGGTGACTCATTTGAAAAATTCCTTGCTCATCTCGAAAGGGTACTCTAAAGATGTGCGGAGATGAATTTAGCGCTTAATTGAGGAAAGTGCCATTTCCTAATGAAGGAAGGTATTGTGCTTGGCCATAGAATCTCTAGAGATAGGTTGCAATTGGATTAGGTAAAAATTAAGGTTATTTCTAAACTCCCTCTTATTTTTGTTAAAGGGGTAAGAAGCTTCCTTGGTCATACCAGATTTTATCAGCGTTTCATTAAGGACTTTGATAAAATTGCTTACTCTTTGTGTAATTTTCTTGAGAAGGACTATACTTTTGTGTTTGATGAATATTGTATGATGGCATTTGAGTGATTTAAAGGAAAATTTGTCTTAGCTCCTATTAATATGTCTCCCAATTGGAGTTTGCCTTTTGAAGATATTTGTAATTTAAGTAGAGTTACTTTGGGGCTTATTTTGGGTCAATGAAAGCAAATATTGTTTCATCTAGTGTATTATGCATTGAAATTATTGAAGACATCCCAAAAGAACTATATAATGACTGCCTAAGCACTCCTTGTTGTAGTTTATGCATTTGTGAAATTTTAGGCATAGCTATTGGGGTCCAAAGTTGCCATTCAGATGAACCATACTACTATTATATTTTTAATGACCAAAAATAAAGCTAAGTCAATGTTGATTAGGTGGATCTTGTTTGTTTAAGAGTTTGTATTTGAAGTGAATGATCAAAAGCAGTGCCAAATCAAGTTTCTAACCATCTTTCCTACCTTGAATCAAATATTGGGGGTATTGGTATGAAGATGCTGATGAATACTTTTCAAATCAATCATTGAGGGCTATATCACATAGCCAAACACTGTGATATACTGATTTTGCTAATTATATTATGTGTGTAGTTATTTTAGAGGCAGGAATCGAAGGAAAAAATTCTTGTTTGATGTGAAATGGTACTATTGGAATGAGCCTTACTTGTTCAAAGAATTTCCAAATAATATCGAAAGGAAATGCAGTCATTGATGGAAGAAATTTTAAAATAATTACATGTGTCTCCCACAGGTGGTCACTATGGAGGAATTCACATAGCCGCTAAAGTGTTGTACAGTAGATATTTCTTAATGTTGCTACATCATGATGCACACGTCCTTGTCAACGCATGCTCTCAATGTCAAATGCAAGGTAACTTCTCTATCAGGCACGAATTTGCTCCTACTCCTATCCTTGAGGTAAAAATATTTGATATATGGGGTATCGATTTCATGGGACCATTGTTAGTTAGAATGGAAACCATTACATCTTGGTAGTGGTAGATTATGTTTCCAAGTGGGTTAAGCTAGTGGCATTGCCTATTAATGATAGTAATGGTGTGGCCAATTTCTTGAAGAATAACATATTGACTCAATTTGGTACACCTCATGCCATAATCAGTAATGGTGGTTCACATTTTTGCAATAGGATTCTTGGATCTTTGCTTAGCAAATATAGGATGAAGCATCGGGTAGTAACCTCAAATCATCCTTAAACAAATGGTAAAGTGGGGATATCAAATATAGAGCTCAAGAGTATACCTGCCAAGATGATGAATGGTAATCAGACTTATTGTTCAATGAAACTTGACGATGTGTTTTGGGTTTATCGTGCAACATATAAGACCTCTATTGCGATGTCTCTATATCAGCTTATGTTTGGCAAAACATTTGATCTATAGGTGGATCTTGAACATCAAGCCTTATGGGCATTGAAGAAGTTAAACTTTGATAAGGATGATTCTATCAATGAAGGTTTGGGACAACTTCACTTGATGGATGAGTTTAGATGAGAACTTATGAGATTTCAGCCTTGTACAAGGAGAAAATGAAATATGGAATGACTTGAAGATTTTTCAAAGAGACTTTAAAGTTGCAGACCTAGTCATGTTGTTGATGTGTTGTAAGAATACAGTACTTTTGATACTTAAAACATGGAATTTTGTGTGTTCTCAAAGAGATATTAGTGGGTTTTATGTGTTTTTATGCTTATTTTGCAGGATTATAGATTTTGACATGATTTTGGACAAAGTTCAACATAATTGGAATTTTTTAGGATTTACAGGCTACTCTATTGGCCTTGGTTCAATCCACAAGCTATAGAGCGATTTCTTGAGTTAGATCCAGTGAAGGGACAAGTTTGAGATATTGTATCCACAAATTGTCAGATGAGCCGTAGAAGTATTCATGAGTCGTAGAATAGGGTCGTGTTTGGAGGATTAGAGTTTGAAGAATTTCATAAAGCTGTCAAATCAAACCCTCCACGGGCCATAGATCAGAAGATGGCCCATAAGAAGGTCTTGTGGAATTGAAGTTAGTTTTTGGAAGTTGAAGAGTACGGAGCCTAGGTATGGATCGTAGTCCCTTATACGGCCTGTAACCTAGTCTATAGAAGTTGTCAAATCTAGTTTACTTCTTTTTTTTGGATTTGTATTTTACTTAATAAAAATAATTTTTTAGGTCTTTTTAGCAGAGAGAGGCACGAAAGGACAAAGAAACACTTTTGAGACTTCATATTTTTTTATTTTTACATTGGAAACTTTACATTGTGATTTCTTGTGGAGAACTTTGGATTTCTTGTTCTTAATTTCATCATTGTAAGTATTTTATAATGCTATTTAATAACAAGATTCTTTCATCTAAAATGATTATGAAAGCTAAATCTACAACTAGGGTTATGGGAACCATAAGAACTAACAAGGTAAAATTAGATAATCTACAATTCTTGAAAAATGTGCATGCAACATGTATTAATTAATTCTCTTCATTATGAATGATTTTTAATGGTGGCCAACATTAGAACCTGCCTCATTCTTATTATATGGATCAAATAGCAATGAATAGGAAAAGACATTAATTCACACGATTTGATGGGATCCCTCTCGACTTATCAACCAACCTAGATCAAGGAGCGATTGTATTGGAATAAAAGGTAATAGTTAGTAATGTCACACTAAGAGGATGGATCAAATCACTTATAGTGAAATTTACCTCTTGCCTAGATCAAAGGGTTTAGTTAAATTAACTTACTAGTTCTGCATGCTACACACTAGAAGAGATTATGATTATCTGATGATACTAAGTTAGGAATTCATGGGGAACACAATACCCTATTTACTTCTCTTACTGTTTCACAACACTTGCTTCTAGTTTAGGTTTGCTTACTGCAGTTACACAAATTCCCCCCTTTCTTTTTGAGAGATAAGAAGGTTAACTTATTAGGCTTTCTCATAATTACTCCTGATCTAGACGATATTTCCAATGGGATTGCCCCTAACATATGTTAGGTTATATATTTTGACAACGACCGCTAATACCTTCAAAAAATGGGTGTAGTTTCGGTGACATCAAAATTTTGGCAAAGTTGCTAGGGAATATAGCTTTTAAAACGTTTTAATTTGAGTAATATAGGAATTAATCCTTATTTTAGTCATTTTATATTTCTTGTTATTTTTGTTTTGTTTCAGCGTACAGGTGTAGTATATACACAACACTCATAGTCGAAGCAAACCCTTGACTCCATTTGATCCTGAAATCTAGAATACACTAAGGAGAATGGCCCCAAAAATGTGAAACAATGCTGCAAATGATGTCGTGGATGCAGTACTGAATGCAAATAATAGTACTAACCCACCACCACTAGGATGTGAATGCACCACCATAGGATGTTCAAGCAGTGGCTAACACATGGAATTAATATAGGCTTGGCCTTATAGTGATGGATGTCACCAATGCTATTGTGTTCCCTCTATTACCGAATGACACAAAATTTCTAGTGTCGCCTGGTTTTCTTCAAATACTACAAAATAAAGGGTTGTTCTCAAGCTTACCATTAGAGCATCTACATAACCATCGACAAAATATTGCCTTGATCTGAAAGAGTATGATGAGATGGCAAAATTTTTCCATGATGTCATTGGGCTCTGTTATTTCCTACTACACTAACAGGCAAAGCGACACTAGGGTTATTCGAGCTCCCATAGATTTTGATCACTAGCTAGGCAAAAATGCAGAAGGCCTTTTCAGAGAAGTTCTTCGCTAGGTCAAAGAAATCAAAGTTGAAGGATTAAATCAATAACTTTAAGTAATTGCCTAGTGATTCAATGAGCACTATGTGGGATACAAAGTGTCTAAGGAGTGTTCTTAACCACAAGATCATTGATGATGCCTTAGTGGAAATCTTCTACTGAGCCTTAGATGAAAATAGCCAAGTTGTCGCTAACACTATCATGGGAGGCTCATTTTTAGATTGTCCATTTTTTTTACAACTGAGCAGTTGGAGAAAATGGTGAAGATAATCGTGCATGGGGGACATGAGATAAGTTGACGACTCAGAGTTCTTTCTCAGTTAGTACTAATTCTGGGTAGGCAAAAATAAATGAGGAGATGATATAAGAGTTAGCTCAAATTGGTACTAATATGTGGTGTTGATGAATCAAAGCCAGGAATGTATGAGTGCAGTCAATTATTAGCATCTACGAGCACCTATGTAGGAGAAATCCTACTACAATTAGGACTCTTGCTTTGTCAATGATTAGATGAGGGTTTCTAGACTAACACCTAATGGTCCAATCAAGACTATTGGCACTAATGTTGGAACTTCAATAGAGATGGTGCTTTTAGAGACAACAATCGAGGTAGATACTATGACAAAAATGGGGGCCAAGTCTAAGATGCTAATCAATGACACAAAGATGGGTACAGAGGTCCATATGTGCGACCACAAAATCATGACTCTAGGGCTGGTCATTCAAGAATCAAGGAGATGTTCGATAGACTGTTGATGAAGGATGATGCTCTGGATGAGATGTGGAAAGGGATGAAATCTGACATCTCCAAAATTAATCAAAAAATTAAGTCTCAATATGTTGCTGTCAAGTAGCTAGAATAATAGTTTGGTCAGATGTCAGCTCAACTGAACTAGAGTCAAAAAGGTACATTGCCTAGCAACATAATGCAGAATCACAAGAATGACAGGCAGTGCATTGCAGTGATGACACATAGTGAAAAGTAGACCTTTTATCTGTCGATGCCAGTAGATAATGATGAGGTTCATGTGGAGAGGGTAATAGCAAGGATATAGAGACCAGAGATACAAGTGTCAAGGATGGGGTGAGAGCTAAGGTAGTGATGCCACAAAAGTTGAAACCCGTACCTAGACTTCCCCCTCCTGTCACTTAAAGACTTAAAAAGACGGAGGGGAAGGTAAGTTTCAGCACTTCATCTCCAGGTTGAAGAAGCTTTAAATCAATATCCCTCTCATTGAGGCGTTCAAGAAGATGTTCAGGTACGCAAATACCATGAAGGACTTGGTGACAAAAAAGAGAACTATGACCCAAGAGGTTACTCAAAAGCTTCAGCATTGTAGTGAGATAGCAATAAGGTCCTTAGTGAAAAAGTGAGAACATCTTGGGGTATTCACCATACCCTACACTATTGGAGATATCGAATCTACTAAGGCATTTTGTGACCTAGGCACCAACATCAATTTAATGTCTTTTGTAGTATTCAAGAAGTTAGGTTTGTGAGCCTATACTCCAAAAAATATGATATTGTTAATGGCTGATGGGATGGTGAAGCAGCTTATAGGGATATTGTATGACGTTCTCATCAACGCTAAAAAATTCATATTCCCCATAAACTTCATGATTCTGGATTTTAAAGGTCACTTTAAAGTCCCAATAATCTTGGAAAGGCCCTTCCTAGCCACTGCATGAGCACTAGTGGATATGGAATCAGGCCAATTCAAGTTTTAAATGAATGATTAAGAAGTCATCTTCTACATCTACTAGTCTATGAAGAGGCTCGATGATCTAAAGATGGAAGTTTGGCACTTGATGATGTCTGAGTAACTAAGTTATCCAAGTCGTGCTGCGATAATATATCATATGCTACTTGGGAGGAAACCCAAGATATTCAATGTATCATTTGTGCTTTTGTTTTATTTATAGCTTAATAGACTTGTAGGTAGTTTAAATTTTCTTGTTTGGATGTAATTTTGGACTGAAGGGCTGGTGGCTTATAGGGTAACAATTTGTTCTATTAAGGATATGCTAGAATAAGGCTTAGCTAGCAAACCAGTGCTGAAAAGGAAGAGAAACTGATTCTACGACCAATTCTACAAGCCATAGTTCATACCAGGACTCGTACACTGACTCATAAAAACACTTCTAGTAATCAAAATTTTATGCACTCTAGTCCATGAGCCAACTTTATGGCCTGTACATAAAATTATAAGTCTTGAATGTGCTCACGGACCATAGGTAAGTTTCTTGAAAACTTCCTAAGTGTTAGGGGCATCTATGATCCAATATACAAATCATATGTCTATGTATGTCTCATAGATGGATTTGTAGTGCCAATCTTCTTAAACTAGGATTCAGGAAAACTAGGGGACCATGACTAACAGGCCATAATTTCTTATGGCCCATAGTGGGGGGATTTCATGGGATCTACATCTAATTTTCACCCGACCTGGTCATTCGTTTAAACAGGGATAATATCATTTACCGTCATTCTTGCCTTATTTTTCAAAAATACCCTAAACTTCTCTTTTCCTCCAAGTCTTCGACAACCATTCCAACCACTTCCATATTTTTTGGAAAATTTTTGGCTACTCTTCGACACACCTAGGGTTCTCTTTTCTCGGCTACCTGTTGCAGTTTCTCAGATTCTTAATCAAATTCTGATATAAACTTGACGTGATTTTCTATATGTTATTAGAAATAGTGTCTATAGGTTGAAATATTTTTAGGAATGAGCTTTCGAGGTTTATGATTCTAATAATAGGTGTCGCCTATTCATGAGAAATATCACATGTTTGGAACTAATTGTTTAGCTGTGTTTGAAATTGAAGCATGTATAAGCTAGAATAACGAAATGAATGTAATTGACCATCAAGTCTTTGTATGTCATTGTTTGAAAGCACATAGTCACTTGTCATCTGAATTGGATTGAATAATTTAATTGAAAATTGGCATATAATTGCATATATCTAAATAATAACATGAAGATTGGTTATCAAATAGTGGTTGGAATGTTATATGAATGATGGATTTCTAGTTATAGGGTGGTTTTATAGTTTACACATGTGGGGTATTGCGTAACTTGGTGAAAACATGTTGAATGCGTGAATTCTTGCTTCGATGCTGCTTAAAATAGACATGAATTATTGTTGGTTGTGATTTTGGGTCCTATTGTGATTAATGGAATTTATTTGATAAGAGTAGAAAATACAGGTTGCTGTATTTTTATAGCATGAGCTTCTTGTATGGCCTGTGGATTAATCCACGGACTGTAGTTGCCCCTCGTAAGTAAGTCTAGAAACTTGGAATTTTCTGGGATAACCTAGTCTCGTTAGTTCCGTGCCTACAGATGTTGATTCTAGAATTACACCTATGACTTAATCTAAGGCTCATAGTTAGTTTTATAATCCATGACTAGTCTTATAGGTGCATTTCTGATAACCTAAATTACTGTACCCTGCTACCGATGAAGGCCTTCTACAACCCATAGTTTTTCCTACTGCCCGTAGACGAGCCGTTATCGGTTCTTATGCCATTCAGTCTTTTGATTTTTTGCTTTTTTTGCCTGTACTGGTAGGACTAATTCATGTGTTGATGGTATGAATTTTAGGTATAATGGCTCCAAAATCCATAAAGAGTGAGATTCGACCCTACAGACCTAATTATGAGATAAGGTGCCGAATGCCCTAGTTTCTCCAAAGGCCAGTGGGTCCTCGGAGGATCTCAGTGTCTATCCAAATATAGGCTTTGAGCGAATACACACATAGGTGAATGCCAAACAAATAGTGCCTCCCCAGACTCAGACCATAGTGGGCCAACCTCCTAGTCTAATGAGAGAGGTGATAGGGAGAGCAGCTCCATTTAGATGACTTCCTCGAGAGAGGGTTTCGAGTTCAAATCTGGATAGGAGTCAGAGTTTGAGTCTACTTCAGAACCTCCAGCACCACCTTTACCCCAGATGCATTGATTAGTAGGTGGTGTATATGGGGTATGCACCAGATATACAGGGATGACCTCCGGCACGACAAGTAGGGCCAACAGGCTTGCACTATATATAAGGATCCCCAAATCATCACTTCTGGGCCAATAGGCTCGCGCTATATATAAGGAGCCCTAAAACATCACTTCTGGGCTTAATAGTATCCCTAGACTCTGGGATGCCATAGCCCACAATAGCTTAGAGTGGTTAGCAACTTCATTAGGGAAGTACTCTCTCGCGATGATTCGAGAGTTCTATGCTTATTATGCTATCACTATTAAGGAGTCACCGCCAAAGGGGAAGAGATACCTTTCTCAGCCCTATCTTTTATGCATGATGGTGAGAGGAGTTCTACTTAATTTATCTGAGACCACCATCCAATATTTTCTTTATGGTCTTAAGTATCAAGCCCCTAGAACCACAATTGAGTATGATCAAAGGCCGCACTTATGATATGGATCACCAACCACATAACAGAGTACCGTCAAGACCTTGAGTGGTTTTCTACATCATCAATGGTAATATTGAAGGCATTATTCAACTTCACCAGTAAGTCTTGGTAGGATGTACTTTCATCATGAATCTGGCTGACCTATGTAGATAATACTTTGACAACATATCATACAGTGTTGGTTGCTAGCATCATTGCTAGCTATGATATTGATTGAGTTAGCTTGATAGTAGATCAAATACATAAGGCGACCCTAAAGAGGTCCACATCCATTCGCTTCTCATGCGTGACATATGACTTATGTATAGTAGTAGGGGTGAGAGTCTTCATCATCTGGACACTATGATAAAGGTTCAGAGGGCACTAAATGGAATCCTAATAAAGGTTGATGAGAATTCAATGGTGCATGCGAGCACTGCAGCCTCCAGTCAATTTAGCTGAGATGTTCACTGCAGTACTACTATTTGAGATTCCTTCTTCTACTGTTGCTGCTCTTGATACTAGGGTCCCCCCTACAAACCAAGGCTGAGAGAGAGTGGGGCCTCACTACCACTTCTACTCCTACTCTAGAGGTTATTCCCATACAGTCTTTCCCTAATGGCATGGCATATATGTTTGCGGCATCTATCCAAGCCCTTGCATAGTAATAGGCTCATAGTGATCCTAATTGACTCAGTTGCTATAATAGATTAGGCCTTGGGTTTGCTTGGCCATCTCAGAGGGTGAGGCACTAATTCAGTCACACTTACAAAGAGGATTACATCGGTACATAGCAAGATATATGCATTTGAGAGGCGAGTAGGGCAGAGCCTCAATTCAGACTGGCCTATTAACTTGACAACTATATAGGGGGAAATCTAGCAAATTTTGACTGAAATGAGGGTATCAACATCAACACTGCTTGTACGTCCACCATTTGACACCACTAAGATGGTTGTTGATTTGTTTGGTCCCACAGAGATCAACTATACGCCTTTAGAAAGAGGCATCATCTAGAGGATAATGATCCAGATGCTATGAGATGAGAAGCAAAATTAAATGAGAGAGAGCAGTTCAAGGCTGCTAAACTAGGCTCTATTGTAGATGAGAAGACTTGGCAGGCATATGAGCTAGACAAGGTAAGGGGTGGTGGACCTTCAGGACATGCTCTAGACATTGAGGAGACCACCATGCAGTTTGAGGGTAGTCAAACACAGCCAAAGAATGGTGCTTAGTCACCTAAGTATGTTCCTTTTGACCCCTATGCTTTGATTTAGTTATATCTTGTTGCATTGAGGATAATGCAAATTTTTTTCTAGAGGGTGTGGATAGTTATAGGCCTTAGTGTACTTTGAGTAACCATGGCCTATAACTATGCAAAATTTTGAGTTCAAGGGGTTTTTTGGCCTGTGTTTTTTCCCTAAGGAAATTTATTTTCTGTTGAACCAGCATGACTAGGATGTGAAAGTAGTATTTGTAGCATATTATACTAAAATCTATGGACTATGTTAGTTTTGTGAAACAATGATATCCATCAAAATTTTTTAGTTAGGTAGTTTGGATAACAACCATGTGAAATCAGTGATTGACAGTGCTTGTTCTGATAAGTCGAGGTCTACTTATGATGAAAAGCATCATATGAGAGTCTGTGTTGATAGTATAATTAGTACCAATTATGTGTGAGCTTCTTTGAAAAGTTCTTATGTTGTGTTTCAATTCAGAACTTGCCCTGTCACTCTAACTAAGACTATTGGTTAGTTGGTTAGTAAAGGATCTTAGGCCTTATTTCATAGTAGCCAACTTAGCCTAAATAACTAACTAAATGCTTGATCTACCTTTGGTCCAAATATTTGAGCTTTACATGTACCATTTCTTGTGAACACCTAAGTAACTCAAGCCTTTTTTAATGTGAAATCCTAAATTTGGCTTTGATCATTCCTTGAATATAGTGCACGTTAACTCAGGTAAAAACCCTAAGTTGAGGGCGCCTACCAAATGTGGCCCCGGTTCATAGGTTGGATATTGTGTACCTCAACTTAGGCCAAGTTGGTTTAAGAGAAATCACATTAAATAGGGTAGATGCTAGTGATATATAAAAAATGGGAAAATATACTATGGGTGCAAGAAAGATGTATAGGTGCCTAAATAATGAGCTAAAATGACAAAGTATGTGAAAAATAAAATACAATGAGCTTAAAAGTTTGGGTAAGGCACCCAAAAAGGTTTGAAATAGGAGAAGGGAAGAAGTAGCTCAAAAATAACTGTGTTGGTAGAAGAAGAGTGTAAAATAATGTAGTGCCAAGGAATGTCATTAGTCACTATGTTCCTAAAACATTATATGAAAGCCCCTACGCCTATGTTATAATCAAAGAAAGTCCTATAGTGATCCTAGTCCAAGTAATCAATGGTTATAGTCATGAGTAAAGGGAAAACATATGGTATTGAGCGCAATATATACTTTGGAAGTGTGAGTGATTTTTGTTAGTCCCGAGCATCAAATCTGAAAATACTATCATGAGTGAGATATGCAATTTCTTTTTGTCAGGTCACTTGAATTACACTATTAACACTAGCATATTTTAGTGATTATTGCATATTTGTGGTTACTTGTCATAGTTTCACTGTAATATATATATTGGTCTGTATTGGTTTGTTTGACAACTATATGTTGTGCACAAATGTTTTACTTGGGTATCTGTGATTTATTTTAGAGATAATGTATACCATTAGATTGAATTCTATATGTTGCTATACTGCATATGTAAATTGTGTTTGTCACTAGGACAAGCAACAATTTTGAGTTATGGGTGTTGATGTGCTGCCAAAATACAATATTTTTTATGCTTAAAACTTCAAATTTTGTGTGTTCTCAAAGCAATGTTTGTGGGTTTGATGTGTTTCTATGTTTATTTTGCAGGATTACAATTTTGGTATGATTTTGGGCAAAGTTCTGTAGAATTGGAGTTTTTGAGGATTTACGGGATACTCTACGTGCCGTGGTTCAATCCATGAGCCGTAGAGCAGCTTCGTGAGTCAAATCCAGTGAAGGGCCAAGTTTGAGATGTTGCATCCACAAATTGTCAGATGATCCTACAAGTTTTCATAAGTCATGGATTTGGGTCATGCTTTTGAGGATCAAAGTTTGAAAATTTTCTGAAAATCTGTCAAACAAAACCCTTTATGGGCCATAGATCAGAAGATGGCCCCTAAGAAGGTCTAACAGAATTGAAGTTAGTTTTTGGAAGTTGTAGAGTATGGAGCCCAGGTACGGGTCGTGGTTCCTTATAGGGCCCGAAATCCAATCCATAGAAGTTGTTGAATCTAATTTTTCCTATTTCATGTTAGATTTTTATTTTACTTATTATAAATAGGTTTTTTAGGTCTTTTTAGCAGAGAGATGCATGAGAGACAGAGAAACACTTTTGAGACTTCATATTTTTAAATTTTTACATTGAAAATATTACATGATGATTTCTTGTGGAGAACTTTAGATTTCTTCTTCTTAATGTCATCATTGTATGTGTTTAATTTTGCTATTAAATAATATGATTCTTCATCTAGAATGATTATGCATAGCTAAATCCACAACAAGGGTTGAGAGAACCATGAAGACCTAACAAGGTAAAACCAGATAATCTGTAATTCTTAGAAAGTGTTTATGTACATATTAATTAATTCTCTTAGTTATAAATTCGTTTTAACAGTGGCCAACGTTAGAATCTAACTAATTCTTACTAATTGGATTAAGGTAGCAATAAATATGAAAAAAGATTAATTAACAGGATTTGATAAGATCCCTCACGTCTAATCAACCAAACTAGATCAAAGGGCGATTGTACTGGAATAAAAGTTAAGAGTTAGTAATGTCACACTTCAGGGATGGATCAAATCACGTAGTGAAATTTAACTCTCCCCTAGATCAAAGGGTTCGGTAAACATAACTTATCAGTTCTATATGCTATATACTAGAAAATATTATGATTATCTGGTGATACTAAGTTGGGAATTCATGGGGAACACAATACCCTAGTTATTTCTCTCACTAGTTTCACAACTCTTGCTTCTGATTTAGGTTTACTTACTGCCATGACACAAATTCCCCACTCCCCTTTCAGGAGATAAATAGTTTAATTCATTTGATTTGTTCATAATTACCCTAGATATAGACCATATTCCCCATATATTAACCATAACCTCGGTTAGACTATATATTTTGATAGCGATCGTGTATACCTTCAAAAAGGGGGTGTAGTTTGGGTGACATTAGTTGTACAATTCATGTGTCAGGTTGTTTCTGAGTAAATTAAAATCTAGGTGGTCTAGCCCATTCAATGTGAGTAAGTTTTGAGTGGGGATACCACAAAAGTTGACAATGCTAGGGCAGCGATTCAAAGTGCATGGATAAAATTTGAAGATGTATTTTGACAAATCACCAAGTGTTCGAGTGGTGGAAATCTTACACATTGATGAGCTTTGATTATAATGGACTCCACCATGATATGATATTAAATAAGGCACTACTTGGGAGGTGACCCGAAGTGTTAGTGATTATTTAATAACGCCAGTTGATTTTGTAGGTAGACAGAGAAAAGTAGAAAAAATTGCAATATGGGGGGTTTATTACCACTCGATGGATTGCCAAGTATGGTCTATGATCCAAGATACTACTGCCTTTTAACACAAAATTGGTAAATATTCGACGAGCTCATGCACATTCGGTGCAACACTGAAGGTGTTCAACGATGGCTAGTGAGCCTGTAAGTTTAACAATGAGGAACACATGTGGTGGATTACTGAATGTGTTTGGTGAGGTATGACGAGTATCACTGACTCACATCGCCTAATTCTTCAACATTTATAAAACATCTTCCTTCTTTCCTTTTTCTTTTCTATTTCAACTTATTCACACATAGGTAACTTCTTACTCTTAAAAGCATTGTCACCATTGTTCGTGCATCAATTCTAGTGATAACTTTACTCTTTTCTACTGCACACTATTATTGAAGGTATCTTCTTTGCCCTTAATCTTTATTTTCAAGTGCTTTTACACATGTTCTTAAGAAATTGAATGTTGATTGTGTATGTGCTTGCATTAAATTGAATTTTGGGATTCTCTATAATCTGTAGAACTTATTGTTACATGCGAATTTGATAAAACCATAAGGTTGATTGAGTGATTATTGAAATTTTTCTGCAATTCAAATGGGTTTGCTAAATTGCCACTTTTTGATGTTTATCCCTTGAATTTATTCATCTATATCTATTTCAGGGACTTGATATTTGAATTTTTTGACAATGTGAAATTTTGACAAAGTTCATTCTTAACGATTCATGGTAGAGCATTGAGTTTGGAAGACTGGAATTTAGCCATGATTATGATTTTAGACCAATGATTGTAATGTCATAATCCTTTAGTTCATGTATGGTTGTTGTAGGCCTCTTTTGTGTTCAATTCATTTTCAATATGTGAATAATTATTCGATGTTCGTTGGTCAAATTATTTTTGTTGTGGGTACCATTGATTGGATGGGTAATTGAACCAAATTTGTGGTATCATACTTGTAATGTCATTGTTGCATTATGTAAGGGTGAAGTCTGAGTAACGGATGGATTTGCCCAATGATAGTGTGGATGACATCTTTTTAAGTGTTAAGTTTCCATTTTGACAGTTTCTTAAGTGTTATGGAAAATTTGATTATCCTAAGACATATATTGACTTTGAATAAATAGGCATGATTTTTAATTCGATGACCAGAATGATTTTGATTATATGTTTATTTTATTGAAGGATTGGATGTTGATGTATTGTGAAAATACAACACTCTGATATTTAAAACATGGAATTTTGTGTGTTCTCAAAGTGATGTTAGTAGGTTTAATCTGTTTTTATGTTTTTTTTTTTTTGCAGGATTTGGCATGATTTTGGGCTAAGTATGCATTTGCTGCTGTTTTTTCTCTTCTATGACACCCTTTATGGGACGTGGAATTTTTCATGAGCTGTAGAGTTGGTTTCGTAGTGAAATCATAAAGGGGTGGTTTTCTTAAGTTGCATCTACGAACTAGCAGACAACTCATGGAAATTTGTATGAGTCATAGATGAGGTTTCGTACCCTGAGGATCAAAAGTTGGGATTTTTTGTGAAGTCATTAGATGAAAGCCTATATTGGTCAAAAGTCTGAATACAACCCATAGAAAGGTCTCATAGAAGTTGAACCTAGAATTATAGAATGAAGTCCACGAAGACAAGATACGAGCTACAGAACTTAGTATGACCTGTAGACTTGTTTGTACTGCCTACTGAATTTACTTATCCTATTTTATTTTTAATTTGTATTTCAAACACGATATATAGGTATTTTGTGTTATTCATAAGAGGGAACGTACGAGAAGAGAGAGGAACATTGAGGAAAATACTTGGAACATTATTTTGTGATTTCAATTCATACTTTCTCCATTGAAGAGCTTGGGTTCCTTGTTCTTGATTTTATTCTTGTAAATGCTCAATTATGTTATCCTAAATCATGATTCTTGCATTTATAATGAATATATCTAGCAAAATCTACAACTAGTGTTATGGGAACCATCAAGAATAAATAAGGTAAAACCGAATAATTGATAATTCTTGGAAAGTGTGCATGTATATATTAATTAATTCTCTTTATTTTGATACCTTTTTAACGATAGCCAACATTAGAATCGCCTAGTTGTTACTGACTAGATAAAGGTAGTAATGAATGGAAAAGATATTAATTAAGAGGATTTAATTAATGTTTTCTCCTCTAATGAATCAAATCGTATCAATGGGAGGTTGTTTTAGGACAACAGGTAAGGGTTATAATGTCACACTGTGGGGATGAATCAATTTACATAGTGAAATTTACCTCTTATTTGGATTAAAGCATTTGGTGAACCAACTTACCATTCTTCATGCAACACACCAGAAAAGCTTTTTATTATCTGGTAATACTAATTTAGGGAACCATGGGAAACATAATACCCTAGTTACTCTTCTTACTGCTTTCACAACACTTGTTTTAGTTTAGGATTATTTATGCAATTTACAACCCCCCTCCCTTGCGGGAGATAAGTAGGTTAATTAACTCAAATTGCTTGAAATTACTCTAAGTCTATCATATTCCCTGTGGGATTGAACCTAACCTTGGTTAGGTTATATAACTTGACAACGATTGCTTTAACCTTTAAAAAAGTGGTGTAGCTTGGGTGATATCAAGATTTTGGTGCCTCTGTTGGGCAATACGGTCAGACTTGTTTAATTTGAGTAATTCGAGAATTAATCCTTATTTTCCTCATTTTATGTTTTTTGTTATTTTTGTTTTGTTTCTACATACAGGTCTAGTCTATGCACAACACTCAAAGTCGAGGCATTCCCTTGACACTGTTTGACCCTGAGACCCAAAGGGCGTTGAGAAGAATGGCTATGACAATACGAACAATGGTGCAAATAATGCAGTGAATGTAGTAGTGCACCAGAACTAGAATGAGATCAATGATAATCCACCTCTAGTTGAGGATATTGACCTACCACCACCCGATATCTATGTCGCGGGTCATACATCGAATCAATGTCGGCTTGATCCTATGGGGATGGATGTCATTTGAGTAATTGTGTTAGCACCACTACTGGATGACACAAGGTTTGTTATTTCGAGTGGGTTACTTCAACTGCTGCAGAATCACAAGTTTTTCGTACCATCAGTGGATCAGCATAACCATCTGCACAATGTCGTCTTCATTTGTAAGAGTATGATGGGAAGCTAGAATTTATCTATGGATATCGTTGGACTTCGAGTCTTCCTATTATCTCTAATAGGCGATGTAATGCTATGGTTCTTTAAGCTCTAATAGAGTTCAATTACCAATTAGGCTAAATTGCAGAAGGCCTTTCTGGAGAGGTTCTTCCTGAGTTCGAAGAAGTTGAAGTTGAAAGACCAAATTAACAACTTCGAGCAACTTCCAGGTGATTCAATCAGTACCACATGGAAGAGATTCTCAATGTCTTTGGAGATTATCCCTGACTACAAGGTCATGGATGATGCCTTAGTGGAGATCCTTTATCAAGTCCTAGACTAAAATAGCCAAGTTATTACTGACACCATCGTGGGAGGCTCATTTCTGGATCGTTCATTTTCGATGATTATTAAGAGGCTAGAAAAGGTGGTCAAGGTAGGGGATAAGAGATAAGTTGCTAACAAAGAGCTCATTCGCAGTCAATACTAACTTGGTGCAAGTAAAAGCAAATGAGGATATGATCAAAAAGCTTGCTTGAATTAGTACATGTCACGCTCTAAGTCCAGTTAAGATGGACTGGTACCCGTTATCGATAAGGATCAAGAGAACCAAACTATATCGATGTGCTTTTTATACATATTATAAGGGATTTCTTCATTAAACATGCTTGTAAGAAAGTAAGCAGTAATAACAAGCCAAAAGGAAATGCGTATGGTTAGGCAGTTGGGGCAACATTGTCTAAAGTAGGAGATATGATCACACTTTAATTTACATAGTGTAGAAAGATTCTAGATAAGGAAAAGTATCTGATAAGGGTTGGGATAGGCCCCACCTCAACTAACTATACAATACAAAAATGTAAGCTCTAGACGCACAAAGCTCTGAAGCAACCTGAAGCTTGGTAACAGCAGCTGGATACCCTATACTCCTATTGGGGAGATCTACTAGTACGTGTACCTACAGCATGAAAAGCAGGTCCTTTATAAGGGAAGTTAGTACGAGATAATGTACTAAATATGTAAGGCAGGAAATATTGTATATGAAGTATCAACTCAAATGAAACTATGTACTAGTGTAAGATAAGAAACCACTTTTAGTTATACTGTGGGTCATGTACTTCATGTTCTTTTTATTACTTTACCTTTGTTGTATAATCTGTGGACAATATGTAATACAAATAATAGCTAATCAGTGATAAATCTATATCAAGATAGGCCCTGGATAGGCTTTTCCTTTAACCTCTTGGGCTACCCCCTGTGATAGGATCGACCCTGGCTAGGTGATTCTTCCACCCCTCAGGTTACCACCCATCAATAAGTAATATACTTTACCTATCAATTACCTTTCAGATAATTCTTTTGGTGGTAATAATATTGGATTTATAGGACTATAGTTATAGCATATGACATGTAAATAATCATACAAGACAATATGATAATTAAAAGAGTAGGTTACACAAGTAATGAAATATGTATGAGATGAAATAACTCGTGGACTTTATTTTGGAACAAGAACCCATGTTTTTTGGTATCCAAGTATGTATGCAGATTTGAAGATGACTATATATGGGATCATATGAACATGTGAAAGAGTAGAGACACGGTCAATAATTGTGTCAGAGTTGGTAAGTTCCTCTATGTGCCAAGTAGGGATCTATGTTTCATGCCAAATAATATGAAATCAAGTAACCTTACATACCTAATTGTATGACCTCATTATTACCATGGAGTGACCATTTCCCACCCAAATATATATCTACAATATATTAGGCAATAAGACTAGTATTAGTAGCAAAGAAACACTTCTTGGCAGCCCAATCTCATAAAAGCAATCACACACGGGCAGTAAGTGTATAATTATGAACCCGAGTGTATCCTTTCAATCTTTACGCCTCTAATCGTATTTTCTAATATACATTCTTATAGATATCATGAATAGACTATTTTGGTGCCATAACAGACTTACAACAACCCACACATAGCAATTCCACATAACATAGAACAAATCCAATTACGAAGCATAACGTTACATTGTCTCCCTATATTTCAATGTCAATAATTCCAAATCTACTTTAACTTTAACCAAACTGCATATAACATACTTACATATTCAATAATCCTTAAAACAGTCCAAAAAAAGTTTAAAATTGGTGGAGGTCGTGGAGCAACAATTCCCAACCACCAACCATAAGTTCGTACAAAGAACACAAATACGATATCATATAAGAACTCACTCTTACGGGCTGTAAATAAGGTGCATCAGCCTGGTTACATCACTAACAAAATAAATCTTGTGAAGAACATAAGTATTACTTCTTAACTCAGCCAACCAAGAAGAGAAAGCCTCTTAAGTTACAAGAAAAGTGCACAACAATCCTTAGGACACATGCTGTCCAAATTTCCAGCACAAGCACAACTAGTATATACTTCTTGTTTTTTATAAACAAACCATACTATGTACACAAGTATCATTACTTGCCTTTAACTTCTAAGTTTAGACTTGCTTTAGCAAACCTGGTAGGATTGTGAGGGCTACTTTTCATGCATTGAAATAGAGAAAAGAATGACCAAGAAAAGCATATTTTTGGTCCAAATTAAAATAACTTTAGGGAGTTGTTTTAATTCCTTTTCAAAGGGTGATTTTGGCCGACCTACTAAGGCATTTTTAACCTTACTTTGTTAAGATGGTGATGCAGCTTCTTACCTCTTTTACTTGGTAATTATTAGGCTTAAATTGGTTGGGCCTTGGCTGCACACTTTTCTCTTTTCTCCTTACTTAGTTTTGGCCCAATTCACCAAGTGAATTGTGTTGTACTTGAGCCCTTTCTTTGCTATTCTTTGGCTGAAAATATTGTCAATTTTACGGTGCTAAAACATGGGATAAAGTTACACCCCTAACATAGACTTTATTCATTATCAGGCTTGGACAGATTTGGCGTCGGGCCTCATCTTTGTAAAGCTAGCCTATTTAAGATAAGCATGTACGTGAGTGACTCACCTGCTAGCTTCCTAAGTTCTATAAGCACCTCACTTCTTTCACCTTATTTAAGGTCGTGATCTTCTCAATTTGACTTAAAACTTATTTATACTCGACCCTCTTCAGCGTTAGACATACATACCCTCTAATTTGAACTTCAAGGACTTTTAAAAATTGGCGCTAATTTGAAAAGCCATATCACATTTCATTTGCATAGTGCTAGTATTATAAGATATTGGGTGTTATAATACCAATGTGAATTTTTGATAAAGTAGAACCAAAAAAGTGTGAATCAGCCACCCATCAGCCTTCATGAGCACCCGTGTATGAAGAGCCTTACAAGGAGGACACTTGCTTGGTCACTGATCAGATGGTGAGTTCTTGGACCAATGCTCAAGGGTCCAATTAGGACTATTAATGCAAATGTCAAGGAAACCAAGGTCAAAACTATAACAAGGATTCCAAATTCAAAGACAACAATTGAGGAGGCTACTACAACAGAAATAGGGGGTAGGATAGAGATGCTGATTTGAGATGTAGAGATGTTTACACGAATGGTCCATATGTGCGACCATCTAATCGAGATTTAGGTGCTAGCAGCTCTAAAGTTGAGGAGATATTTGGCCATCTATTGAAGAATGCTAAAACTCCAGATGAGAGATTGAAGGGGATGAAGTCTGACATCTTCAGTATTAATCAGAAAATTGAATATCATTTTGGTACTATCAAGTAGCTAGAGCAACAGTTTAGTCAAATGTGAACTCAACTAAACCAACACCAAAAAGGTGAATTGCCCAAAAATACAGTTTAGAATCCAAAGAATGAGGGGCAGTGTACAGTAGTAACTACTCATGGTGGCAAATAAACCAATGACCCTCCTATTCTGGTTGATGATGAAGATGTTCGTGAGGATATAGTTGAGAACAAAGATGCAAAGACTGGAGATGTTCATTCCAAGGATGGGGTGAAAGATGCTACAGAAACGCCACAAAAGTTTAAGCCCATTCCTAGACCTCCTCCTCCTTTCCCTCAGAGAATAAAAAAAAAGGATAAGGAAGGTACATTCAAGCACTTCCTCTCTATGCTGAAACAACTCTCCATCAGCATCCCTCTCATTGAGGCATTAGAGTAGATGCCCTGGTATGCAAAGTTCACGAAGGACTTGGTCACAAAGAAGCATACTATAAGCCAGGAGCTCTCCTAAGAGCTTCAACGTTACAGTGCGTTAACTATAAGAACCTTGGTGCAAAGCGAGAAGTTGTTAGAGCATTCACCATATCCTACACTATCAGAGATGTTGAGTTCACAAGGGCATTACATGATCTAGGTGCCAGCATAAATTTGATGCCCCTTGCGATCTTCAAGAAGCTAGGATCAGGAGCCCCTACCCTTCGGAGCATATAACTATTGATAGTAGACAGAATAGTGAAGAAGCCTATGGAGATATTGTATGATGACCATGTCGAAGTTGATAAATTCAAATTCCCCACAAACTTTATGATCCTTAACTATGAGGTTGACTTTGAAGCCCCAATCATCTTGGGAAGGCCCTTCTTAGCCACTAGGCGAGCATTAGTGTACATGGAGAGGGGCCAACTAATGTTTTGATTAGGTAAGGATGAAATCATACTCAACGTTTGCCAACATACAAAAAGAGATGATGATCTTAAGGTATTCTTTGTAAATGAGAGTGTTAATGAAGCAGAATCAGAGGTACCAATTGAAGAAAAACTAGATGTCGACACTATGGAAGCAATATTAATGAATTTTTAAAGTGATGGAATCCTAAACTATAAGGATATAGTAAAGTATCTAGGGGTATCTTATGCCCCTGGATGCCAAGCTAAGCTAGAATTGGACCTAAATGTTCGAGATTCACCACCTATTAAACCATCCATTGAGGATCCACTAGTGTTGAAATTGAAGGCTCTTCCATCCCACCTAAGATATGCATTTTTTGGTACCAACAACATCTTTTCGATCATCATTGCTATAGATCTTAATGATGAACAGGTGAATTCATTGGTCGTGGTGCTTAAACAATTTAAAAAGGCTATCGAGAGGACAATTGCGGACACTATTAGCATTCCACCTAGGGTATGTTTTCACAAAATCCAACTTGTCAAGGACTACATGCCGAGTATTGAGCACCAAAGTCATCTCAACCCATTTTTGCAAGTGGTCATACGCAAAGAAATCATCAAGTGGTTGGACGCAAGGGTGATATATCCAATCGCTAACAGTGAATGGGTGAGTCTGGTCTAGTGCATTCCAAAGAAGGGATGTATCACTGTGGTCCCAAAGGCTAGTAACAAGTTCATTCTTATGCGATCAGTAACTGTGTGGAGGGTGTGTATGGACTATAAAAAGCTCACTGTATCAATGGAAAAGGACCATTTCCCTATGTCATTCATGGACAAGATGATAGATCACTTGGAAGGAAATGGCTGGTATTGCTTTCTTGATGGTTACTTGAGCTACAATCAAATTCCTATTGCTCTAGAAAACCAGGAGAAAATGGTGTTAACATGCCCCTATGGCACGTTTGCATTCAAGAGGATGCCATTCGGGTTGCATAATACACTAGAAACATTCAAAAGATGCATGATGTCTATTTTCTTAGACATGATGGAGGACACTATTAAGGTATTCGTAATGACTTTAGTGTGGTCAGTGACTCTTTCAAAGACTGCTTGAAACATTTACATACAGTGCTTAGTAGATGTGAAAAATGCCATCTAGTTTTGAATTGGGAAAAGTGTCATTGATGTTGCCCAAGTTACACCTTCTTTTTTAGGCTAAAGCGGTCGTTATCAAGATATAGAACCTAACCAAGCTTAGGGTCGAAACCAAGGTAATGTGGTAGACTTAGAAGAATTCAATATTTTAATTTGGGTTATTAACCAACATATTTCCCAAAAGGGGTGGGGTTAGATAATAACTACTGAAAGTGATGCTAAGTAAAATAAGTGTTTGACCAATATGGAGAGAAACTAGGGTATTGTGTTCTCCATGATTTTCTAACTTAGTATCATCAGATAACCCTTTGTCCTAGGCAAGAGGCGAATTTCACGATGTGATTTGGTCCATCCTACAGTATGACATTACTAACCCTTACCTATTGTCCCAGTAAAACTTCTGTTTAACCGAGTTAGGTTGATTAGATGTGAATCATTGATCTAATCATATTAACTAATCTCTTTTCCTATCCATTACAACTTAGGTATAGTCAGTAGCACTAGGTGGGTTGTAATGTTGACCACCATTAGAAAACATGCAAAACAAAAAGAATTAATTAATACATGCATGCACATTTTCCAAGAATTAAGAATTATTTGATTTTACCTTGTTAGTTCTTCAATGTTTCCACAACCCTAGTGGTGGATTTAGCTACTCATGATTTGTGTAGATACTAGACTTATGAATTCGAATAACATAGTAGAGCACTTACACAATTGAATTAAGCACAAGAAAATCCAAACTTCAATGAGAATCACAAGATTATAATTGGAAGATGAAATTAATATGTACAGGTGTTTCTCAAACTCTCCAATGTTTTTCGCCACTGTATCTCACTCTAAATTCGTTAACTCTTTGAAATCCCTAAGAAAAATAACATACAAACCTTTAAAATACAAGTCCTACATAAAATAGGATAACTGGGTCGGCACACTTCATGAGGTACACTATGAGCTATATAGTGATTTATGACCCATAGTCGGCTTTCATACTTTGTTGCTTCAACACTGGACTTGGGTTATATGACACCCCTCTATGGCCCATAAAAGATTTACAGTCCGCAGGGAGTTTCGTTTGATGAAATTTCTGCAAGTCTTTACTATGTGGCTTGGCCCATCTTTATAGTGTGCAATATTAACCATTACCTATAAGTCCTAGTACAACCTTCCATTAGCCCAGTTCGGTTGACTAGATGAGAAGATATTAATCGAATCCTGTTAATCAATCTCTTTTCCTATTCATTACTACCTTGGTCCAGTCAGTAACACTAGGTGGGTTCTAATGTTGGCCACCATTAGAAAACATGTAAAATGAAGATAATTGATTAATGCATGCATATACCCATTCCAAGAATTGTAAATTACCTGGCTTTACATAGTTAGTTCTTCATGGTTCCCACAACCCTAGTTTTGATTTTAGCTACTCATGCTATGTGTAGATGAAAAAATTATGAATTGAGAAGACATAATTAAATACTTACACAATTGAATTGAAATCAAGCAAATCCAAGAAGAATGAGAATCAAAAGCTTCAAGATCAAATTTACCCACAAGTGTTTTCTCACTATCTTCTCTCTCAAGTATTGAGTACTCCAAGTAGAAACACTAAAAGTACTGAATAATGACGTCCTCTCTTAGGAAAATAACCTAAAAGTACTATTTATAGTAATTACATTTAAGGCCTAAATAAAATAGAAAAATTGGTCGACAAACTCCACAAAAGTTCTCTACAACTCGTATTGTCTTCTACGGCTCATAGACGAGGTCTCATCATCAGCTCCTTAGATTTTGGACTTCTCTTTTACGATACCACTTTATGATTCGTAAAGTGATTTATGATAAGTACTACATATTTGTAGGCTTCAACTTCATCAAATTGTCCTTCACTGGAAATCTTCACGAAACCCATCAATAGGACTCGTAGAATGCTCTACGGCTCATATGCATGTCTCATTGAGTTGATCTTCAAAATCCATCCCTCACTGGAATTTGTCATAAAACTGCCTCTGTGACTTGTGGAATGCTCTACGATCCATAGAGGGTCTTATAAATCATCAAAAACCAGCAATCTTATACAATTTACCACAAGTCATGGCTAACCTATATTCCTGCAAATCTAAACACAAAAACACATATAACTCACAAATATTCATTGAGAACACACAAAATCCTAAGTTTTATGCATCAAATGTGTTGTATTTTGACAGAACATCAAAAACCTCAACTTAAAATTGTTTCTTATCCTCAAGCGATGACTCAATCTATATTAACAATACAGTAACAGATAAAACTCAATTCAATGGCATATATCATATATATCTCAAACTCAGATACTCGCTCCAGCTTTCCAAAATAGGATCAAATATCTATTTAGCAAACCAATGCAAACTGGTATATGTAACAACACAACTATGACAAGCAAGGGGTTATCAATAGTCCATAATCACTGAACAAGTCAAATGCTAACAATGTAATACTAGTCCCCTCACAGAAAGAAGTCTCACATTTGACACTCAATGATGATTTCATGTTTAACCTTGGGACTATGCAAAAACACTCACTCTCACAAAGAAATTCATGAATAATATCTAAAACCTAGGTTTTCCCCTCTACTCATGAGTCAGACCTTCAACTAACTGGACTAGGATCACTTTATGACTTTCTAGGCTTGTAATGTAGGCTTAGGAGGCTTTGGTATGATATTTTAGGAAAATAGTGACTAACGGTCCTCCTTGAAACTGTATTTTTCTAAACTCTTGCCCCACCAACTCTGTCATTTTCACCTTATTCTCTGTTTTTCCTTATTCAAGATTTTTCAGGTTCTTTCTTTTTATTTTTCAGCTTTTTGCCTTGTTTTTATGCTTCTTTTTGCTTTTTAGATCAATCTAAGCATCCTTTATTTTTCTTGCACCCTGTATGTGATTTTTGCATTTTTTTCTCCTCCTTCCTAACTTACCCCCTTAGTTTTGTGCTTTTACCCTTTCACCAGCCGCCCTTAACTTAGGTTTTAGCCTTCGTTGAAGTGCACAATATCTGACCTCCGAACCAGGGCCACTTTTGGTAGCCATCCTCAACTTAGGCATTTTATCTCAGTCAAGGTGCACAATGTTCAAGAATAGACCAGGGTCAAATTCAAGATTTTTCACTCGATAATGCTAGGTTAATTAGGTGCTTAGAAAGAATTGGTACATGTAAGGCTCAAATATTTAGAACAAGGGACATATAATCATTTGGTTGATTATTTCTAGGCTAAAGTGGACTACTTAAGAACAAAGACCTACGATCCATTCCTAGTCTATTTAATCTATGATCTAACTTAGAGTAATAGGGCAAGTTCTAAATTAGCACAAAACACATGAATCTAGTAAAATAAGCTCACAATCTCATGGTATTGCATATATTATCAACAAAAGACTCACAGATCATGCTTTCTATCTCAATTTACCCTCACTTTTCAAAACAAATATCATCAAACTTCTAAACTTGAATGGTTACTATCTTACTACTAATCAAAATTTTTGGTGGGTATCTTTTTTTAAAACAAAATACAAAAACATGTTAGATGCAACAAGTGTTAGTACTATATGCTATAAATATTATCTAAACATCCTAAGCATGCTGGTTCAACAGAAATTAAATATCCACAGAGAAAAAGAACACAGGAAAGAAAACCCCAAGATTACAAATTGGGGTAGTTATGGACCGACCATAAGCAACTCATACTTCACTGTGGCCCATAACTACCCATACCCCATAAGAAAAGATTTGCATTATCCTTATTGCACACAATCAATCAAAAATAGAATATAAATGGCCAAAAATATACCTGGGCACCTAAGTGCTACGGTGCACCTTAGGTTGCCTCCCAAATAGTGCCTGATTTATTTTCACAGCATCACTTAGGGTAAATTGGTTACTCAAATTTCACCCATTGCCAGACTTCACTCTTGAGATCATTTGGATACTTCGTGGACTGACTGATGTCGAAGACAAATTCTTTATCATTCAATCTAAACTTGGGTTGACTAGTTCCTTATCCACTATGGCTCACCCAGTGGCTAAGAATAACTTGGACAAATCTAAGATGATTGGGACGTCGAAGTCGACCTCGCAATCTTGAATAGCAAAGTCTATAAGGAATATGAATTTCTCTACTTTAACCAATACATCATAGTGTATCCCCACAGGCTTTTTCACCATTCGATCTGCCATTAACAACTGTATCCCAGTAGAAGTAGGGGTTCCAAATCCAAGCTTCTTGTAGACCATCAGGGGCATTAGATTGATAGTGGCAGCTAAATCATATAGTGCCCTTACTAACTCCACATCACCTATAGTGCAAGATATGGTGAATGTACCTGGATCTTCACGTTTCTGAGCTAAGGACTTCATATTGATAACACTACAATATTGAAGTTCTTGAGAAACTTCCTAACTCACAGTGCACTTTTAGTGATCAAGTCCTTCATATTCTTGGCATGACCCAACATTTTCTCACAAGCCTCAATGAGAGGGATGTTGATAGATAGTTGCTTAAGCATGGAGAGAAATGAAACACCCCAAAAATTCACTTTGAAAATATCCATAATCATATTTCCTTATATCTCAAAATCCATGTGTGATATTAAAAATTTGACTTCATATTCTCGATCAAGCGGTAAAACTAAGTGCAAACTGGGTATAAATCAAATTTTAGAAGACCCATAGCAAAAAATAATTTTTTACAAATTTCTGATTTCTAGAGAGCATGTGCACCCAGGCCGCGACGCGCAATAGTGTAAAATATAGGGTACGCCTGGGGCGCAAACCAGTGCAAATTTTTCCTTGTTTATCTCATTCTATCCAAGGGCATTGGTGTCATAGCGCGATGCCCACCTATGCGCGAAAACACTCACTTTTATCCATTTTCAGCTCTATATCACTCAAAACTAGGGGTGGGAATGGTACGGTATATACCGAACACCATACTGAAACCAAATTTTTTATACCATGATATGGTTATTATGATATTTGGTATCACTTAGAATTTTTTTTGGTATTTGGTATAGTATTTGGTAGTCAAAAAATAAATATTGAAATACTATATACCATGCCAAAATATAATATAATATTATATATATACACACATATGCACACACACATACATTAAATTTCAAATTATTTTAAATATAAAAATGCTCAGTGGGCTTGTTATTTATATTAATAAAAAAGACCAAACATACATTTCATGTCCAAAAAGCTCATATTTCAACTATCTTATCTCCACAAAGCCATACAATTCATGTCAACACAGCAGTTGTAGTATTGTCTGATGTCTTAATTCCTAAGTCCATAATTCAGACCAGGGTTTAGAAATCAACTACAAAAGAATGATTCTTACTTATTTTGTAAAGGAAGATATGTGTACAGTTTATGTAGCATGTATGTACCGCTGATTAGATTTTATATTATTCATTGTCCATAATTATGGTTACCAAATTACCATATCATAAAATACCAAAATTGAAACTAGAAATACCAAATCATACCAAACTAATTTGATATTGTAATAGTATTGTATTATTAGATATTGAACATCAAAATTACCATATTGAATTCTTAAGTACCATACTGTATTGTACCATTCCCACCCCTACTCAAAACCCTCACAAAAACCTCTCCAAGACTTAACCAAATATTTCATTCAAATTTCTAGGATTTCAACCTTCACTTTGGAACTCAAGGACTCTCTTAAAGCTCCAAGTTCTCTTCAAGAACAACTCAAGAGAACCCAAGTTTTAGGTATGTGGGTTTCATCCATTGGGTGCTTTCACCCATGGAGCTCAATCTTTCTTTTTATAAAAAATTGCATGTTTTCAAGTTGTATTACCTATGGGTATATCTTATTATGAATTATGAGCATGAATCACGTTGAGGTTTTATGAAATATTGATTGATTATACAGAACTAACTATTTCAAGCTTATACCATGAATTGGTTTTGTCTATTGAGATTATGCATGTTTTAAGCCATGAAACTATGATCTAATCTGAGTTTTGGTGATGGATTTCAAGGTCCCCTACATGAGGGTTTTACTATATCTTGATGAGTTGATTTGCACTTAGTTTCTCATATTATTGTACTCTTGAATTGCATAATTTTGAACTAGTATCATGAACCCACCAAGTGTTTGATAAAATGTCAAGTCAAGAATTCTCAAATTTTTAATGACCTATTGCATGATTTTGCAAGTCTCAGTTATTGATGAGTTATTGAGTTTTTATGCTAAGGTTTATACTCTTATAAATTGTAAGGCCTACTACATGGGGTTATGAACTATGCTATGTGCCTTACCCTCTAGTACGAGGCCGATTTCTACATGAAGGAGTTATAAACTATGTTAAATGCCTCACCCTCATGTATGAATCAATACTACTTACTATCATATACTCATATGAAGGGGTTATGAACTATGTGGTACGCTTCACCCTTATGTGTGATTCAATATTATGTATTATATCATGCTTACATGTAGGGGCTATGACCTATGCTATATCTCCACATCCTCATGTACTATCCATTATCTCATGCTTACATGTAGGGGTTATGACCTATGTTATTTCTCCACCCTCATATACTACCCATTACCTCCTTGCAGGGGTTATGACCTATGCTACATCCCTCACCCCCTAGTACAAGCTATTTGGATGATCTAATCAGGTCACTTTATTGTGTTAAACAAGTTATGTGAGTATGATTATTCTCAAGCATGTCCATCCTACACATAGATTACACATAACATATTGAGCTTGTATTCATTCATTATGATTTATAATCTTGTTATTATGGCTTATGATTCTTGTTGCATTGCATCCTCATACTTATTACATTAAAACATACTAACGTATACTTTACGCCTATATGTTATCATCATGTAGGGGCCGAAGATCCATTTGATCATCATCATCCTCTACGTGGATAGTTTGGTTCTTGTGAAGAAAGCTAGCTAGTGAGTCCTCAATTCCGAGGCTGATATCTATTCTCATTCATGCTTTATATAGACTTGCTCTTATGTTGAATACTTATTAAAGGAGGGTGAGCCCGAGAAGTGTCTTGGCCCTGCTTTATTCTATGTAGAGGTGTCATTGGATATTATATAATGGTTTGTCTACTATTTTGGAGCTTGACTCTTGTTATGTTATTATTATTATGAATGGTTTTGTCACAACCCAAGCCTAGGTCCTAGATGGGACACAACAAATGAAAACTTGAAGGGACCCAAATAAGCCTCTTCGTATATCAATCACACATCATTGGTCACGGAAGATAAGTGAACAACAACAAGATATAATAAAAAATGGAAAGCGCGACTAAGGGAAGTCTTTGATATCATAAAAGCAGAAAGAGTCAAGCTTATAATATAAATACATCATAATATTCCAACAACACCTCTAAAACTAGAATAGAGTGGAGGCCAAGACACTTTCTAGGCTCACCCACATAATGCCAAATGTTCAACATAAAGACATCTTAAAGATAGCAAGAAAAAGTAGATATTGTCCTTGAACTTGTGGACTTACCAAGCTTATCTTTGAATAATCTCACTAGCTTGTGGAGTATGATCAAGAGGAACTTTGGTCCGTACATGGTAATATCATGTTGGCATAAAGTATGCATTAGTACGTTTGAATGTACTAAGTGTGTAGGATGCAATGCAACAAGATATAAGCTAATATAATCAAAATGCATAGCAATAGGCAAAAGGTAGACATATTTCAATATGGCATGAATGATCAATGCTTGAAGTAAAACATGTTTGTAAATCATTCAACTCGCATAAGACATGACACATATGTGGGAAGAGACTTCAACTGATAAAGAATGAGACTAAGTGAGCTACAACTTGGAATCCTAACGTAAACCATACTTCACCTTATGGGAACATGATCCATTTCGTATGGAGTAACCCTCCTTATAGGAACATGAATCATTTCAAAAAGTATTTCATTAAGAAGTGCACTAAATGGATCCACTAGTAAAGCACTATACTCCTATGTTGGTATATAGTTTGAGGAAAGGAATATAAACCCATGAAGATGGTCCATGCCATATCCAATCCATCAGTGCTAAGCATAATCCACTAAATAATTGAAATAATCATACTTTAATAATTTATAAGAAACATGGAAACATGACATGAGTATCTCTAAAAAATCTTTGACCTCTAATGGTGATCCTAACTTTAAAACATAAGAATAGATCATCATCAGACATTATCTTGGCATGAACATCAAAGGCCCACAAGAGGTAAAATCTTTGAAAAAATGCTAATGTTGACATTTGCAACATCATAGACATGTTCATGATTTCAATACATTTTGAAAGCTCAAAATCATCATGAAGTCACTTGACTCATAAATCATGCAATAGATCATCAATAACTTTAAGAATCCTTGAAAAGGCATTTTATCAAACACATGGCGAGTTCGTGATGTTAGTTCAAAATCATACAATTCATGAGTGAAACAGAGTGAATAAAATGATTTTAAATCCACCCACCAACATTGTAGTAAAACCCCAAATGTAATATCATGAAATACATCTCAAAAGTTCGTAAAAATACATCTTAAAAGTGCATCACGATTCATAGCTTTCATAGTTCAAATCATGTATAGTATCAATAGACAAGATTAACTCATGGTATAAGCTTAAAATAGATATTCATACATAATCAACACTTAGTAAACCCCAAAATAAATCATGGTCATAATGTATAATAAAAGATACCCATAGATAATATAGTTTGAAATCATATAATATTTTATAAAATAGGAAGGTTGAACTCCATGGGTGAAAAGACCCAATGGATGAAACCCACATACCTAAATTTGGAGATTTCTTGATGTAGACTTGAAGGAGACTTGAAGCTCAAATAGAGTTCTTAAGATCTAGAACTAAGCTTGAGACACTTGAATTTGGATTAGAATCTTGATAAAATGGCTGAGAGGTTTTAGAGAGGTTTTTTGAGTGATATGGATTTAAACAATAGCTAATTATAGGTGTTTTCACGCATAAGTAGGCATAGGGCTATGATCCCAATGCCCTAAGGCTGAAACAAAAATTAAGGAGGTGTTGACACTAATTTATTATGGGTCCACGTTGCAAAACCATCACATACCCTATCTCTGAAAAATTTGCAAAACTCATTTTTCACTACAGGTCTTCTGTAATCTGCGTTATACTATCTCCCACTCAATTTTGACCCCTGATCAACAATATGAAGTCAATTTTATATATCACGCATGGATTTTGAGATATATCGAAATTATGATTATGGGCATTTTTGAGGGACATTTTCGGGGCATTTTAGGTTTCACTTAGCACCTTTTTCCTTTTCATTTATTTGACGGTTGTGTTTCTTTAATTTGCTTCCACAACCTAGGATGTATACAGGATATGCTAAGAGGCTTGTTTGGTTTATCTTTGGGCTTCCGATTTGTCGTGTCGCATCTAGGACCTAGGCTTGGGTCATGACAGAGAAAGTGCTTGAACTTTCCTTTCTCCTCCCTCTTTTTAATTCTTTGAGAGAAAGGAGGAGGAGGCCTAGGGATAGGTTTAAACTTCTATGTCACTTCGTCTGCTTCACTCACCCCATCCTTACCATGATTATCTCCTTTAATTGCATTCTTTGTTGCAACTTTCTTGTCACAAAAATCTTTCTCATCAACCATCATAGGAGGATCAATAGTACTCTTTCCACACCTAGTAGTAATCGTCATACATTGTCCCTCATTCTTAGGATTTTGCACTGTGTTGCTAGACAATATACCCTTCTAATGCTGATTCAATAGAGTTGACACTTTACCAAAATTATTACTTGAACTATTTAGTAGCCATAGAATGAGACTCTATTTTTTGATTGATTCTTGAAATATCTTGTTTCATGCCCCTCATAGTCTCACCCTGTGTCTCAGCCTTCTTTAACAAGCAATTAAACATCCCCTTAATTATGGAATTTCCTGTACCTATGTCATGGTTGTGCAGTGGCACATAAGGACCATTGTTCAAACCTTATCCGCGACCCCAATCTACATTTGGACCCTTGTTCCTATCATAGTAACCACCCTAGTTGTCTCTGATATCTCCATCTCCACCATAGCTCTGACCTTGGTTTCTTTGGTCTTTGCCCCAATAGTCCTGATTGGACCTTCGGGCATTAGTTCAAAATCCCCCCGTCTAATTATTCACACAAAATGTGTCCTCTTCATAGTATGGTTCATCATACATGGGTACACGTCGAGGTTAGTGAACTATTGCATTCACTCTCTCTTTGTTCTACTTGATCACCACATCATGCTTGTGCGAAGCTGAGCAAGTTATTGCATAATCTCTTCATTAATTTTGGGTTGCTCTGAACCCACACTGGCAGCACATGAACTCTTCATGGAAGCTCTATATTGTTGTCCCTATGAATGATTCATCTTAAACACTTGATCCATACGCTCAGCAGTTCTTGCAAATGGTTGATTTAGAAAAATGCCATGATAGTATTAGCATAAGCCTGACTGTTCTCATCAAGGGCATGGTAGAAAATCTCCACCAAGGCACCATAATATCTTGTGGTCTGGGATGCTCCTCAGACATTTTGTTAATTACTACCAAGTAGTGCTTATTGAATCACTGGAAAGTTGCTTGAAATTGTGGATCTGGTCTTTCAACTTGAGCTTCTTTGATCTAGGGAAACACCTCTCCAAAAAGGCCTTCTGCAAATTTGCCCAGCTAGTGATTGAACTCTGCAGGAGCTTAGATAGCCATAATGCAACATCGTCTATGAGATATAATAGGAAGACACAAAGTCGAATAGCATCCATAGACAGATTATATGTCCCCATCATACTCTTACAAACAAACGCCACATTATGCAAGTGGTTATGTGGATCCTATGATGGTAAGCCAGCAAATAGCCTATGGTTCTGCATCATCAGAAGTAATTGACTAGAGACTGTGAACTTTGTGTCTGCTGGTAGTGGTGGCAACAATAGCTCCAGTCATATCCATAGCCATAGGGTTCAACCGGTAAAGATTCCACTGGAAAGCATTGGCATTGAACTTTTGAGGATCTAGAATGTCTTCCAAAGGAGGTGGGTTCTCATTCCTATCATCATCATTATTACCTCGATATAGAGTTGCATTGGCCTCGTTATTGGCATTTTCTTGGGCTATTTTTCTTATAGTTTTGTGGATTTCTGAATAAAATAGAGTTAAGGGATTGCCTTGACTCTGAGTGTTGAGCATACACTACTCATATACCCTGCAAAGAAATAAAAGAAAGTAAAACAAAGGGAACTAAGGATTAACACTCAAATTACTTAATAAATCAACCTAACTCTAGCTGTATTCCTCGGCAATGGTGCCAAAATCATAATGTTGCCTAAGTTATAACTCCTTTTTAGAAGATAAAGTGGTCATTGTCAAGATATAAAATCTAACAAAGGTTAGTGTTGAACCCACATGAAATACCTAGACTCAAGCCAAATTCACCAATAAGCAATTCAAGTAGTTAACCAACTCAATTCCCCGATAGGATTGGGGGTTTTCAACAATCGGTAGAAAGTAAACTAAACTATCATGAGAGACAATGAATAGTACAAAGCAACTAGGGTATCGTGTTCCCCGTGATTCCCCAACTTAGAATCACTAGATAACCCAAATCTTGTTAGGTGTATAGCATGTAAAATGGTAATTTAAGTTCACTAAGCCCTTCAGTCAAAGGTGAGAGGCAAATTTCACTATATGACTTGGCCCATCTCCATAGTGTGTAACACTAACCATTACCTATAAGTCCCAGTACAGCTTCCCCTTGGCCCAGTTCGGTTGATTAGACGAGAACACATCAATTGAATCTTGTTAGTCAATCTCTTTTCCTATTCATTACTACCTTGGTCCAGTTAGTAACACTAGGCAGGTTCTAGTGTTGGCCACCATTAAAAAATATGCAAAATGAAGAGAATTGATTAATACACGCATATACCCATTCCAAGAATTGTAAATTACTAGGGTTTGCATAGTTAATTCTTCACGGTTCCCACAACCCTAGTTTTAAATTTAGCTACTCATGCTATGTGTAGATGAAGAAATTATGAATTTAGAAGACATAACTAAATACTTACACAATTGAATTGAAATCAAGCAAATCCAAGAAGAATGAGAATCACAAGCTTCAAGATCAAATTTACCTACAAGTGTTTTCTCACTATCTTCTCTCTCAAGCATTGAGTTTTCAAAGTACAAACCCTAAAAGTACTAAATAATGATGTCATCCCTTAGGAAAATAACCTAAAAGTACTATTTATAGTAATTACATTTAAGTCCTAATAAAATAGAAAAACTGGTCATCGAATTCCACAAAAGGTCTCTACGACTTGTATTGTCTTTTACGGCTCATAGTCGGGTCTCGTAATCAGCTCCTTGAATTTTGGACTTCTTTTCTGCACTTGTAAAGTAATTTAAAACTCTTAGTACATGTTTGTAGGCTTCAACTTTATATAATTGTCCTTCACTAGAAATCTTCACGAAAACCATAATACGACTGGTAGAATGCTCTATGACTTATATGCAATTTCATTGACCTGATTTTCAAAATTCATTACTCACTAGAATTTGTCACGAAACTGCCTCTACGACTCATAGAATGCTCTACGATCCATAGAGGGTCTTGTAAATCATCAAAAACCAGCAATCTTCTGCAATTTGCCCCAAATGATGGCCAACCTGTATTCCTACAAATCTAAACACAAAAATACATAAAATCCACAAATATCACAATGAGAACACACAAAATCCTATATTTTAAGCATCAAATGTGTTATATTTTTATAGCACATCAAAACCTTCTTCATGGCCCATAGAATACTCTAGGGCCTGTAAAGGGTCTCGTGGATCCTCATAATCAGCAATTTCTGCATATTTTGCCCAAAATCAATGTCAACACTAAATCTTCCAAAATAAACACAAAAACACATCAAACCTACTACATTGCATTGAGAGCACACAAAATTCCAAGATTAAAGCATCAAAAGTGTTGTGTTTTGATAGCACATCAACACGCTCAACTTAAAATTGTTATTTGTCTTCAAGCGACGGACTCAATCTATATAGGTAGTAAAGCAACATACAGAGCTCAATTTAATAGTATACATCTCATCAAATTTAAGCCTAGATGCCCACACAACTTTCCAAAACACAATCAGGTAGCTATCTAACAAACTAATAAAGAGTAATGCATGTGACAATGCAACTATGACACATAGGTACTATCAACAAGCCACAATCATTGAATAAGTCTAATGTGAATAATGCTATGCAAGTTTCCTCACAAAAAGAAGCCCCATGTCTTACTCTCACTGATGTTTTCATGTATAATCTTGGTACTATGCAAAATTACTCACTCTCACAAAAGATACTAATGTATTATGCCCAATACCATATCCTTGTCCCTATACTTATGACTAAGACATTTGACTACTTGGCATAGGATCACTTTAGGATTTTACAGGCTTGTAACGTAGGCACAAGGGTCTTTTATGTGATATTTTAGGAACATAATGACTAAAAGCCCTCCTTGACACTGCATTTTCCTACACTTTTTCCCTATCAACACTAGTACCTTTTATTCTATTCTCCCTTTATCCTATTTCAAGCTTTTCTGGATGCTTTTTTTTCATTTTTCAACTTTTTGCCTTGTATTTATACTTCATTTTTCTTTATAGCTCACAACTAAGGCATTACTTATTTTTCATGTATCCAGTACATGATTTTTCTCCTCTTACATTTATCACTAACTTTTCCCCTCATTTTGTGTTTTACCCTTACACCAGCCATCCTCAACTTAGGCTTTTGGCCTGAGTTAAGGTGCACATTGTCCATCCTTGGAACCAGGGCCACTTTTGGCAGCCATCCTCAACTTAGGCTTTTTGTCTCAGTCATGATGCACAATGTTCATGGAAGGACTAGGGATAATTTCATGATTTTACAACTAATAAGGCTAGGTCGCTTAGGTTTTTATAAAGAATAGGTACATGCCAGGCTCAAACATTAGGATCAATGGCCTCAGATCCTTTCCTAACTAACTAACCTAAAGTCTAGATCACAGTAACAGGTCAAGTTCTAAATTAAAACACAATACATAAGTTTAGCAATTTAAGCTCACCCTCACATGGCACTTATTACATTATCAACAAAAGACTCTCTGATCATTCTTTTCATCGTGATTCTATCCTTATTTATCAGAATAAGCACTGTCAACACACTTAAACATGCATAGTTGCTATTTAGACTAACTAATCAAAAATTTGGTGGGTATTGTTTTTCACAAAAAACACAAAAACATACATATGCTACAGATATCATTACTATATGCTACAAATACTATATAAATATCCTAAACATACCAGTTCAACAGAACATAAGTATCCATGGGGAAACATAACACAATTGGAAAAACCCTAACATTCAAAAATTGGGGTATTTATAGGCCAAGGCTATTCAGACTTCACTGAGGCCTATAACTACCCATACCCCATCGAAAAAGAGGTGCATTATTTTCATTGAACACAATCAAAACAAAATAAAGCACTAAGGTCAAAAAACATACTTGGACGCCTAAGGGCCAATGTGTAACTGAGTCTGACCACCCTCAACCTGTATGGTAGCCTCTTCAATAGTAGCACTATGAACAAAAATGCTAGCACGCCCATCTACTTAAGAATATGAGCCTGTCATAGCTCCTCTTCTTACCACGACTATCTCAAGACATGTTCGATCTCCTCCTGCTCTGTCATCCCCATATGTAAATATATGGAATCTAGATCATCATTCGAGTAAGGCCTCTTCTTATTGGAAGGTTGTTTGTGCTCTTCAGTAGCTAATAGATCCACCACTAGCACCGAGAGTGTAATCTATTATAATGTCACTAGTGCTGACAATGCTACTATCATATCAGCCCTACACTAAGAGTGTAATCTCTTGTAGTGTCACAAGTGCTACCAATGTTGCTACCATATCAGCCCTAAGTCATTGGATCTTCATCTATTTGCTTGACATATTAAATCGTTGGGTGGTGCTCAAGCTCCGCTTGACCCTTAGCTTGAAGTCATTAATTCAGGTATCCACAGCAAAAAGGCGATCTTGAATAGAAGAGACCGTGTATGCTTGCATGCGGTCCTCTGAATCTTTGATGGCCTGGCCGACCCACAGCTGAATCTGCTAAACCAACTAAGTCAACTAAGACTTAGCATGTGATAATCATTAGTCCATGGCCTAAATAGATATTGCAGACACGTAAACCATGCTTGCAGGTGTTGTTTGTGATAAGGTGGCCTATGGTGCAGGAATAGTAGTAGTGGGCCCTCTCTTCTCATCTACCTTGGTAATTGGGGGCATCTTCTCTTTGCCAGAAGCAGTGGTAGTGATAGGTGGAACCTCAAGTGGTGGCATAGGGGCGAACATCTCTAGCATAGGAGATGGTTGGTGTGGTTCTCGCCAGAGTGCTACTGAGTACTCCTTATCCTTAATCAGGCTGGCATCCAAAGTGTACTGGACCTCGATCAGTGAGTCTGGCTGGTGTAGACTCTCTACCTCTGACTCGAGACAGAGTTTGTAGATTAAGCATAGGAAGAGGATAGAGATATACCTCTTCAAATCTACCTCGTGAATCTGCTCTGTGATAAGGCAAGGCTAATCTAACTCATAGCCAGCCAAGATACTGGCAACTAGCACTGCATGCTCTGGTGTCAAAGTATTATCTACAAGCATTGGCCAAATACATGATCTCACAATTGTCCTCCAAAATTTGGTGGGGAAACTAAGCGAAACCTTCATGATAGTTTTTGAGTGAGTAGCTACCCATGCAGGCCCTCGACCCTGCTCAGCAATTAAATCGGCCAGCTATCTCATGAAGCCGACTCAAGTCTTGGGTCTTCCCCACTCTATGATCCAACTCTACTACAATCTGAGGGTAGGAAACTTGGACCCAAATAACATAGAATGGATGGTGTTCCCTGATTTATTTACCTATTGTCCCCTCAGTTCGATTTACGTTGGTCTGGGCTGAGTAAGGGACTTCTTCCCCTTGGGAAGAGTGCTCTGAATGGTGGCAGTATAAGATGTATAGAACTCTCTCATTATGGTAGAGGAGTACCACCCTAGCGATTTGGTCAACCACTTGAGCCATATCGTTTGATAATGTCCTAGATATCAGGGGGACTATCTAATTAAGATGAGATGACCCGGGCCTCTTTATAAAAGGATTACGCTAGCTTGCCTTGCTCTGTAGTCTGGACATCCCCTGTGTATATAACTTGTATGCTCGTGACACATCACCGACTAGTAACATTATTTAGGGGTGATGGTGATACCCGTGGTGTCGCAGAGGACTCTATCTTTGACTCATCACCGAAGCTAGTCTCTTCTCTAAATGGAGTCATCTACATAGAGCTGCTCTTATCATGGTATCCCTCATCTGACTAGGAGTATGAATGACAAGTGCCTGGGTATGCCCAAGTCTAGTGGTAGCCCGTGCTGTTCTTTCTCAGCATTCGAGTTAGGTCAGACGTTGAGCTCCTCAAGTTATCCACTTAGTGTGGGGATTTGCTCCTCCCTCAAGGGATCATCTTTGAGACTTCTCTAAATGGCCTTGATTTCCTCATGTCTTGCTTTTGGGGCCATAATACCTGAAATATAGACATTTTCGAACCTTGGTTAGCCCTACAAATTAGAAAATGAAATGCAAAAACATATTTGACTTTGTTGCAGAAGGGTTTACGAAAGACCTTTGTGGGTTTTAGTTGAAACTATGGGTCGTGGATGGCTCTCATAAAAACACTGTCCATAAAATTTATTCAGTGGAATGGCTTCTATGAGACTAGGTATGACTCATCGAAGGTTCTATGAGTCATAGATGATTCTAGTGTCCAAATCCTTTGCAGGCAGAGATCCACAAGACCTTTTTACAAGCCATAAAATACTTTTTGACTCTTAAAAGGTCTCGTTTGATGGGAACTCAGAAACTTCAGGTTTTGGAATCTCATACGAGGGGCAATTACAACTTGCGAAATGTTCCATGGGTCGTAAAAGACCCTCATAAGCAAGAAAACTCATTCACCTAAGTTTCTAAGTCTATCAACACAAACCTTATATAACTTTCTGAACCTATTTTATCAGCATCGAAGCAATACGCGCAAACCCTACATGATTCATAACACAACAACCAATATCCTAGTATGATAATTAGCACAAATACCCCATCAAAAATTATTAAACATACTTTCCAAACCCTTCTAACCCCGTATAAATGAATTAACATCAAAAACCTAAACCCATGTCGTCACTCAGTAAATTTCATACACATAATCAATTTATTTCAAATGAGAAGTGAATAAACAGGTGTCAAATACATCATTCAAACATACAACAACGCAACTACACCAAATTCTGGTCCTAAACACATATGGAAGCATGCGCAACCATAATTCATTTATCAAAGATGTCAATTTTAACATACTGGTTTATGTCTAAATTAACCATACCTATCAAACATTCACAACCTAACCATACAATAATTGGTAAATCAATGGTGTTTAAAGGACTGAAACTTACAAAATTAAGTGATTGGATTGTTGGATTTGAAGGAGGAAAGGAGACACCGAGAACCCTAAGTTGCCGAGAAAGCTTGCCAAAAAGTAGTGGTGGCATTACCATCGGTGGTCAAACCTAATGGGCCCAAACTCTACGAAACCCTAATTACGGCCCATAAACTATTTCACGGCTTGTAAATCATGTTTTCATAGAACATCCAAATCCTAGTTTTGAAGACTGAGTTTCACGGTCTAGTCTGCGAGTCTTAAAGTGAAGTACTACTCATAGAGTTGGTCGTAGGTTTCCAAAACATACCTAGGATCCACAAGCCCCATTCACGACCCATATTTCATTATTTCTATAGGCCGTAAAGTTGGCTCGTGGACTAGAATGTATAATGTTTTGCATACTAGAAGTGTCTGTGAGATGGTGTACAGGTCGTAGAGTGATTTATAGCCCCTAGAACCAGTCTTACAGACATTTCTTGATGCCTTTTCAGCCAAGGACCTGCATATTCTTCATAAAACACATTGTTACCCGATATACAGCCGACCTAATATCCAGAATTACAACCAAAATGCAAAAAAGAAACCTACCTACGAATCGAAAAACTAAAAATAGAGCTACAACTATAGTTATTACAAAAAAGACCTTAGGTTGCCTCCCAAGTAGCACCTAATTTATTATCATAACACAACTTCAAAAACTTGGTTACTCAGACTTCACCAAGTGTCCAAACCTCATTATTCAGATCATTGGGCCTCTTCATTGACTAACAAATATTGAAGAAAACTTCTTCATTGTTCAATCTAAACCTGAGTTGACCAGCTTCCATATCCACTAGTGCTCGATCAAGGGTTAGGAATGGCCTTCACAAGATGATTCGAATGTCAAAGTTGACTTCACAATCTAGGATCACAGAGTTTACGAAAAATATAAACTTCTTAACCTTAATGAGCACATCATATGGTATCCCCATAGGCTTCTTCACCACGTGGTTAGCCATCAATAATCGTATGATTATAGGAGTAGGGGCTACTAGTCCTAGCTTCTTGAGGACCACAAGGGGGATTAGCTTAGTGCTTGCACTTAGATCACACAATGCCCTTGCGAACTCCATATCTACAATGGTATAACGTATGGTAAAAGTGTTAAGATATTCTTACTTTTAAACTAAGGACCTCGCAACAATTGTAAAGAAATATTGAAGCACTCGAGAGAGCTTCTAACTTAGAGTGCGTATCTTCATAACCAAGTCCTTCATGTACTTTGCATAACCTAGCATCTTCTCCAACTCCTTAATGAGAAAGATGTTGATGGAGAGTTATTTCAGCATGGAGAGAAAATTCTTGAACTTGCCTTCCTCCTTTTATTAAATTATATGAGGAAAGGGAGGAGGAGGCCTCGGAATGGGTTCCATATCTGTGGTGTATCTAGAACTTCACCGACCCCATAGTTGCCATGATCATCTCAAGTATGCACATCTTTGACCGCAATTGTTTCCTCTAAAACATCAACTTCATCTACCAGCATGGGAGGATCAATGGTACTCTTACCACCACGAGTAGTAACTGCCATGCACTAACCTTTATTCTTGGGATTCTGAACTATGTTGCTAGGCAGTGTATCCTTTTGATACTAATTAAGATAATGTGAAACTTGACCAAACTATTGCTCAAGCTATGTGATAGTAATAGAATGAAAGTCAATTTTCTGATTATATTGGAGATCTAATATTTTAGCCCCCTTATAGTCTTATCCTGTGTCTCCTCTTTCTTCAACAGGCGATCAAACATTTGCTAAAACTCTTGAACTATTAGCATTAATGTTGCGATTGTATGGTGGCATTTAAGGATAATTCCTATAATCATCTCCGTGGCCCCATGCTGCATCTATGTCTTGGCCCTAATTCCAGTCATACTACCCTCCACAGTTGTCTCTGAAAGCTCCATCTCGATTGAAGCTTTAACCTTGGTTTTCTTGACCTTAGCTCTAATAGTGCTGATTAGACCCTCAGGCATTGGTCTGAAACCCCCCCATCTGATTAGCAATAAAACAAGTGTCCTGCGCATAGTAAGGATCATCATACATGGGTACTCATGGAGGCTGATGCGCAACTGCATTGACATGTTCGTAATTCTGCTTCATCATCACCTCCATGCCTGTATAGATTCATGCAGTCTCTTGCATAATCTCTTCATTTATTTAGCTTGCTCCAAACCAATACTAATAACACACGAACTTTTGGTAGATGCTCTGTCTCCTTGCCCCCATGCACAATTGGTCTTGACCACTCTCTCCATCCTTTTAGCGATCCTTGCAAATGGTTAATTTAGAGAATGCCCCCATAATGGTATCAAACACAGGCTTGACTATTCTCATCTAGGGCATAGTAGAAGATCTCCACTAAGGCATTATTAATAATTTTGAGGTCGGGGACACCCCTCAAGTATTTAGTGAATCACTCCTATGTAGTACTAATTGAGTCACTAAGAAATTGCTCAAAGTTGTTGATCTGGTCTTTTAACTTGAGCTTCTTCAATATTAGGAATTAGTACCTTCCCGAAAAGGCCCTGTGCAACTCAGCCCAAATAGTGATTAAACTCTAAGGGATCTCAAATAGCCATAGTACTGCACTGCCTGTCAGAGTTAATAGGAAGACATAAAGTCCCACAGTATCCATTGACAGATTTTCTGTCCCAATTACACTCTTGCAGAGAAATGCAATATTATGTAGATGGCTATGAGGATGCTCGGATCGTAGGCCCTCAAATAAACCATGGTTCTACAACATCTGAAGTAGCCCACTTGAAACCACAAACTTTATATCAGCTGGTAGTTATGGTAACAAGATAACTCCAGTTACCTCCATAGTTATAAGATGCATCCAATTTTGATTCCACTAGTAAGCGTTGGCATTGAAGTCCTATGGATGTAAAGCAATATTCTTAAGAGAAGGCGCGTACTCATTGTTGGCATTCTCATTCTCATTCCTGTTTAGTGGTTCATTTGTCATATTGTTGGCATTATCTTAGGCTATTTTCTTTAGTCTTCTTTGGATCTCAGGGTAAAATAAAATCAAGGTATGCCTCGACTTCAAGTATTAGGCATACACTTCACTTACACCTTGAAAAAAAACAACAAAAAATCATGTCGTATTCCCTAGTAATGTTCGAAAAATTTTGATGTCGCCCAAGCTACACCTCCTTGTTGAGGCTAAAGCGGTCATTCTCAAGATATAGAACCTAATGGGTTGAACCAAAGGGAATATGGTAGACTTAGAACAATGTTGCAATTTGGGTTATTAACCAACTTATATCCTCGGGGGGAGGGGGTGTTTGATAATAACTACTGAAAGTAATGCTTAACTAAAACAAGTGTTTAACTAATATAGAGAGAAACAAGGGTATGCTTTTCCCCATAATCCCCTAACTTAGTGTCACTGGATAACCTAAATTCTTTACTAGTGTATAGCATGTAGAACGGTAAGTTAAGTTCACCAAACCCTTCGGCTTAGGAAAGAGGTGAATTTCACTATATGATTTGGTCTATCCCCATAGTGTGATATTACTAACCCTTACCTATTGTACCAATACAACCTCCCCTTGGCCTAGTTTGGTTGCAGATGAGATACATCAATCAAATCATTTTAATTGATCTCTTTTCTAATTCATTAATACCTTGGTCTATTCAGAAATAGCAGGCGGGTTCTAATGTTGGCCACCACTAGAAAACATGTAAAATAAAGAGAATTAATTAATATATGCATGCATACTTTTCAAGAATTATGAATTATCTAGTTTTACCTTGTTAGTTCCTCATGTTTCCCACAATCCTAATCGGGGATTTAGCTACACATGAATTGTGTAGATGCAAGACTTATAAATTTGAATAATATAATAAAGCACTTACACAATCGAAATAAGTACAAGAAAATCCAACCTTTAATGAAAATCATAAGATTATATTTGGAAGATGAAATTAAAGTGTACAAGTGTTTTGTAAACTCTCATTTTTCTCTACTGTCTCTCACTCTAAATTCGTTGACTCTCTGAACTCCCAAAGAAAATAACCTAAAAGCCTATTTATAATGTTTAAAATATAAGTCATAAACAAAATAGGATAACTAGGTCGGCACGCTTCACGACGTGCACTATAGGTTGTATAGTGATTTATTGCCCTTAGTTGGGCTTTCATACTTTGTTGCTTCAATTCTGGATTTGGCTTCTACGACACCCCTGTATGGTACGTAAAAGATTCTATGGCCCATAGCGAGTTTTGTCTGATAAAATTTCTACAAGTCTTCACTTTCTAATCGTTAGAGTACGAGAATTGATCTATGACTCGTAAAGTGTTCCATGACTCATCTACATGTTCGTAAACCAAACTTTAGAAATCCACCCTCTATTAGAATCTGTCACAAAACCTCCTTCATGGATCATAGAATACTCTAAGGCCCGTAAAGGTTCTCATAGATTATCAAAATCACCAATTTCTGCATATTTTACCAAAATCAATGCCAACCTTGAAAACCTACAAAAAAACACAAATACACATCAAACCTACTAACATTGCATTGACAACAAACAAAATTCTAAGTTTTAAGCATCAAAAGTGCTGCAGTTTTATAGCACATCAGTCATTTCATGGTAAAGGAAAGCATAGTGTTGGGGCACAGGATCTCCATCAAGGGCATCGAAGTAGATACAGCTAAAGTGAAGGTAATTGAGAAGCATCCCCCACCCATCTCTGTCAAGGTTCTGAGAAGTTTTCTTGCCAATGCAAGATTCTATAGGCACCTTATAAAGGTCTTCTCAATGATTACACATCTCTTGTGCAATCTACTTGAGAAGGATGCTAAGTTCATGTTTGATGATGCATGTCTAGAATCCTTCAGAGGACTAAAGAAGAAGTTGATTTCGACTCCCATCATCATTGGTCCAGACTAGTCAAAGCCCTTTGAGATAATGTGTGATGCAAATGGCATTTAACTAATATTATGTTGGGACAACATAGATAGAAGATATTATATCCCATATATTATGCTACCAAGGCCCTAAATGTAGCACAAGAGAACTACACAGTCACAAAATAAGAGCTTTTTACAATGGTCTTTGCATTTAAAAAATTTAGGTCTTTCCTTTTAGGAACCAAAGTTATTGTGCATACTAACCATTCAGCATTGTGGTATGGTGAAGAAGGATGCAAAACTTATACTGATACGATGAGTACTTCTTGTTCAAGAGTTTGACTTTGATGTTATTGACAGAAAGGGGGCTAAAAATTAGGTTACAGACCACCTCTCTAGATTAGAAGACATAGCCATGGCAAAGTTCGATGATGGGATGGAGATTGGTGATTCTGCTCTTTGATGAAAGAGTACTAGCAACATCTTACGACTTGATACCATGGTCTGCAGACTATGAAAACTATTTGGTTAGTGATACTATGCCATTGGACTTGACTACTCAACAACGCCGCAAGTTCATGTCTGATATGACGATGTATTTTTAGGATGATCCATATATGTTTCGTGTATGTGCAGATGGGATTATTCATAGCTATATTCTCGAGGTTGAAATGATGAGTATCCCAGAGGCATTCCACTTATCCCTATTAGGTGGGCATCATACTGGAATTTGAATAGCTCATAAGATTTTGTAGTATGGCTACTATTAGCCAACCATCCACCAAGATGCCTATGACTATGCCAGAGAATGTGATAAATGCCAAAGAGAAGGTGGTGTTTCCCACAAGCACAAACTCCCTCTAAACCCAATAATAGTGATTGAGTTATTCGATATATGGAGAATAGATTTCATGGGCCCATTTGTTAGCTCGCATGGGAACAAGTCCATTTTAGTAGCTATGGACTGCTGTTGAGATGGCTGGAGTCAGTGGCACTTCCAAACAATGAAGGCAAAAGTGTCACAGAATTCCTGAAAAGGAATGTCTTCTCAAGGTTTGGTACCCCACGAGCGATCATTAGGGATGGATGTTCCCACTTCTGCAAAAGGTTGTTCAAGGCTCCTCTTGAGAAATATGGAGTAAAGCATCGGGTGGAAACACCCTACCACCCACAGACAAGTGGCCAAGTTAACATCTCCAATTGGGAGATCAAATAGATTTTATCTAAGACTATGAATGCAAACCAGACTGATGGTCGCAAAATCTTGATGATGGATTATGAGAATATCATACTGCATTAAATACCCTCATAGGCATGTCTCCTTACCAACTTTTCTTTGGTAAATCTTGTCACTTATCAATTGAGCTTGAGAACAAGGTGATGCAGGCACTCAAAAAGCTGAATTTGGACTAGAATAATGTAGCAAACTCAAGGCTGAACCAACTCAATGAGCTTGATGAGTTCTTCTTGAAGGTATATGATAGCTCAGCCTTGTATATGTAAAGAATGAATTTGTAACACGATCATCGTATCGAGAATCACCAATCTGCACCAGGGAACTTGCTGTTACTATACAATTCCAACTGAAATTGTTCCCTGGGAAACTCATGTCTAGATAGTTGTGGACTTTAATAGTATCATATGGTTTCGACCATAGGGCTATTGAGTTGGACAAGTGAAATGGCATAAAATTCAAAGTGAATGGTCAAAGAGTCAAACTGCATTTTAGCAATATAGAAGAAGAAAAGACATTGGAAGCATGGACATTTGGTGAAATCTGAGTACCTAAGCTATCTATGTTATGCCTCAACTATAAATCAGGTGTTGTTTGGGAGGCAATCCAAGGTAGGGACTGCCTTAGGTATCCTGGTATGTTTTTTGACCCCTACGCTTTTTATAATATATGGTTTATTTGAGGAAAATGCAAAGTTTTATCAATGGAGTGAGAGTTGTTGTAGGCCTCGATGAAGTCCAAGTAGTTGTGGCCTATAACTATCCTAAATTTTAAATCTAAGGGGTTTTCTTAACTGTGTTCCTTTCCCCCAAGGATATTTACTTTCTGTTGAACCGGCATATTTAGGATGTGTAGGTAGTATTAGTACTATGCAATACTGAAGTCTATGGCATATATTATCTTTGTGTGAAAAATGAAATCCACCAAAAAATTTGTGAGTTAGTCTTGATAGCAACCATGCATGTTTGATTGTTTGACAGTGCTAGTCCTGATAAGTGAGGTCTATTGTGATGAAAAGCATGATCTAAGAATCTGTGTGAATAGCATAAGTAGTGTCATATGTGTGAGCTTTCTTTGCTAAACTCTTATACTGTGTTTCAATTCAGAATTTGCCCTATTACTTTGACTTAGACTGTAGGTTAGTTTGGTTGAAAAGGATCTGAGGCCATTATTCATATTAGCCTACTTAGTCTAAACGACCAACTAAATGTGTACCTTGATCCCAATGTTTGAGCCTTGGATATACCATTTCTTTGTAGAAGCCTAAGTTACATAGCCTTGATGAATACAAAATCCTAAAATTGGCCCTGGTCCTTCCTTAAATATTATGCACCTTGACCGAGGCAAAGATCTTAAGTTGAGGGTGGCTACCAAAAGTGCCCCTAGTTCAAAAGTTAGATATTGTACACCTCGACTCAGGTCAGTAGCCTAAGTTGAGGGTGGTTGGTGTAAGGGTAATCACATAAAATTGGGTGAAAGCTAGTGATATATGGAAAAAGCGATAAAAATATGTCATGGGTGTAATAAAAATGATCCGATGGCTAAAATATGAGCTAAAATGAGAGTAAGGCAGCCAGAATAGATTGATGTATGAAAAAAGGAGAATGAGTTGAATAGTAAGTGTCACGACTCAAGTCTAGGGCCTAAATGTGACAAGACGAATAGGGAATCCGAAGGGACCCCAATCAAGACTCTTAATATATCATTACACATCTGTGATTGCGAAAGCAACAAAACAATAAGAGATATTAAAGAAGGGATAGAGGGCTAAGGGACATCTTTCATATCATATAAAATCAAGAGTCAAGAGAGTCAAAGCTCATAGCATCATTACATAACTTGTCCAACAACACCTCAAAACATAGAACTTAGCAGTGGCTAAGACAAGTAACCAGGCTCACTCTCATAGTCAAAGCATACAATAAAGAAAAGATAGTCTCTACATAGCATAAATAAAGAGAAGTACATCTTCGAAGTTGAAGACTCGCCAACTTGCTTTGAGAGATATCGCACTAGCCACGTAGAGGAGGAGGAGGATCAAGTGGGGCTCCGATTACTACATGGTAACATCATATAGCCATATTGTATGCATTATTACATTTTAATGTACTAAGTATATAGGATGTAATGCAACAATAGATAAGGAACATAGTGAAAATGCTTAATTAAGCAATAGATGATCATATAACAATATGACATGCATGAATGATACTTGAAGTAAACATACTTATATATAGAACATATTACATGTGTACGAATAGACCATCACCATATACCAAGCAACTTAGTACTTGGAATCCAAGGTAGACTACCCCTTAGAAGTGATTGAGGTACCAACCCCTCAATTGGTTAACGGATATGACCACCTTCTGTCATAAGTGATTGAAGTACCAACCCCTTAATTAGTTGATAGCATACCACCCCCATCCGAGGTGATTTAGCTACCAACCCCTTAATTGGTTGATGGACATGAACACTCTCTACCATAGGTTATTGAGGTACCAACCCCTCAATTGGTTGATGGATTACCACCCCCATCCTAGGCGATTGAGTTACCAACCCCTCAATTGGCTGATGGTTTACCACCCCCATCCAAGGTGATTGAGATTGTCTATGGTCAACTCACAACACAATAGATACTTCTCATGGAATGAACACAAACATATCACCCTTTTATCATCATAAAATCACTTAACTTATATGCCAAGAATTAGGCCTTCAACAACTTAAGATACATTAACCAAACATTTTATCAAACAATTGGTGGATGTGCAATGCTAGTGTAAAACCATGCAATTCAAGAGTGAAATCATGCAAGTAAATTCAATGTACAACGACTCATCAACACTTGGTAACACTCTCATGCAATATACATCAAAAAACATCATCAAATCTCAAGATAGATCCAAGAATCATAGCTCAAAACATGCATAAACAGTCACATTTTTACGAAACCCCAACATAGTTCATAGTCAAATTCATAAGAGAAGATCCATAAGTAAAATCAACTTAGAAATATGTAATTTAGGTAAAAAGGAAGCTTGGGGACTATTGGTAAAAGGACCCAATGGTTGAAACCCACATATCTTGACTTTGGAGTTTTACTTATTGAAAACTGAGATAAGAACTTGAAGCTTGATTGAAATCCTTAAGATCCGAAAAGAGGTTTGGCACTTGAATTTTGAATAAAATATTTGTCTAAGTATTTGAGAGACTATTTGGGAATGTCTTGTATGATATGAAGGTGAAATATGGCTAACTATAAGTATTTTCACACACAAGAAGACTTAGGCCCAAGACCCAAAATTCTTGGACTGAGGAACAAACACAGTCAAAGAAATAGGAATCTCCACGCCCTGGCCGCATCGCACCAAGTGTACGTAATACTCTCTGGAATTTGCATTTTGGAACATTGAAATTGTCGATTTCTCTAAAAATGGTGTTAGACCCAACTCCCACTCAATTTTGCCCCTTGAAAATTATGAAGTCATATTTTTCAGTATCACGCATGGGTTTTGAGATATATGAAAATTATAATTTCGGGCACTTTTGAGGCATATTTTTGGGCACCTTTTAGGTTCATTTCAATACCTACCCCTTGGGAACATTCATCCCCGAATATCAAAGAAACGTATATAAGAACAGTAATCGTGAAGAAATTCGCCCCAAAAAAGATGCAATAATACACTTAAAAATCATTTACAAAAATATCAACATAAGTGTTAAAATTACCATGAAATTTACCAATATAAACATGAATGCATACAAATAACATAGGGAATAAAACATAAGTCCTGAAATCACATTGGGGACTTAGAGTTAGTACCTTAGGCTTCAGTAGAATGGAAGAGATAAGGATATCACTTTTGCATGTCTGCTTCGGCCTCCTATGTAGTGCTTTCAAATTATTGATTCCTCCAAAGGACCTTAATGGAATCAACATCCTTGTTCCTCAATCTATTCACTTGTCTATCCAAGATCTCTACCAAAACTTCTTCATAAGTCAAGTTATGTTCAACAACACTTACAATATCCAATAGGACAATTGTATGTGGGTCACCTATATATTTCCTCAAAATGGATATATGAAGCACCGGATGAACCAATTCCATTTCACAAGGCAACTCCAACTCATAGGCCACCTTACCAATCCTCCTCAACACCCTATAAGTACCCATAAATCTTGAACTTAACTTACCCTTCTTACAAAAATGAACCACATCCTTCGTGGGTGATACCTTCGAATAGACCCAATTACTAACTTTAAATTCAAGTTCTCTTTTTCTCACACTGGCATAGGACTTTTGATGAATTTGGGCTATTTTCAACCTCTCTATAATTAACCTTACCTTCTTTATAGGCCCTATAACCAGATCTAGACCCAATAAAGCAATTTTTGCTACTTCAAACCGCCCAATCAGTGATTTACAATGTCTGCCATAGATGGCCTTAAAAGGAGCCATACCAGTGCTAGAATGATAGCTATTTTAATAAGCAAACTCAATGAATTGAAAATGATCATTCAAACTAGACTTGAACTCCAAAATACAAGTTCTAAGCATGTCCTCAAGAGTTTGGATAGTGCTTTCAGCCTGGCCATCCGTTTGAGGATGAAAGGTCGTACTAAGCTTTACCTTGGTACCAAGTCCTCTTTGGAAGGACCTCCAAAATTATGAAGCAAAATAAGTACCACGATCAAATATGATGGACAATGGCACCCTATGCAATCTCACCAACTCATGAATGTACAATTTAGCATAGTTTTTGACCCTATAAGTAGTCTTAACCGATAAGAAATAAGCCAACTTTGTTATTTTATCAACCACAACCCCAATAAAATCAAAACTTTTCCTAGTCATAGGCAACCCAACCACAAAATCCATGTTAATTTCTTCCCACTTCCAAATAAGAGTCTCTATGTCTTGGGTTAGGCCACCTGGCCTTTTGTGTTCGGCTTTGACTTGTTAGCAATTATGACAATCGGATACAAATTTGGCAATGTCTTTCTTCATACCTCCCCACCAAAATACATCTCTCAAATCCCTATACATTTTGTTAGAATTGGGGTGAATAGAATAGGAAGAATTATGAGCCTCATTAAGAATCTTCTCTCTCAAGTCATCAACACAAGGCACACACAACCTACCTTGGTACCTAAGGGCACCATATCCCCCATGGGAGAAAACCTCCACCTTGCCATCTTTCACCAAGGCCTTCAATTCCAACAAGGAGGGATCAAGATCTCACTTCGGTTTTACTTCATCCACCATGGAAGATTTTGAACCATCAACGACCATAATACCACCATTATCAAGCTCTTCTAACCTAACCCCCAATCTAACCAACTGATGGACATCCCTGGCCACCTCTTTGCCCCCTCCATCAAAATGTGCTATGCTACCCATAGTACCTTACTCAAAGCATCCACAATAATATTAGATAATGCACACTCATATCGTAATCCTTAAGAAGTTATCGCCACCTTCTCTGTTTCAAGTTGAGATCCCTTTGAGTGAACATGTATTAGAGGCTCTTATGATTGGTAAACACATCAACTTGCACCTCATACAAATAATGATGCCAAATTTTCAAATCAAAAACAATAGGGACCAATTTAAGAGTATAAGTAGGATAATTCTTTTCATGCACTTTGAGTTGCCTAGAAGCATTAGTTATAACCTTATTATTTTGCATCAAAACACAACCTGAACTAATCTGGGAGGCATCACAATACACAATAAACTCTTCCAACCCTTTCAGTAGAGACAAGATAGGAGTGGAGACAAGCTTATCCTTCAAGGTTTGGAAACTCTTTTCACATCCATTTTTTAGGGTCCATACAAACTCTAATCACATCCATTTTTTAGGGTCTACCTTAATGACAACCCCCGACACCACATGACCTAGAAATGAAACCTCTTTCAACCATAATTCACATTTCTCATATTTAGCATACAATTTCTCTTCTCTCAATCTTTGTAGAACTATCCTTAAATGAGCCACATGCTCATCCTCACTATTAGAATAGATCTAGATATCATCAATGAAAACCACCATAAACAAATCCAGATAGGGTTTAAAGACCCTATTCATAAGATCCATGAAGATAGATAGTGTATTGGTCATCCCAAAAGACATAATCACAAATGTATAATGCCCATACCTAGTCCGGAAGGCCGTCTTGGGAATGTCACACTCCCTTACCTTTACTTGTTAATACCCATACCGAAGATCAATCTTAGAGAAGTGACTAGCCCCTTGAAGTTGGTTAAATGAATCATCAATCCTTGATAGAGGATACTTATTCTTGATGGTAACCCTATTAAGTTGCAGGTAGTCAATACAAATTCTAAGAGACCCATCCATCTTCTTTACAACCAACACTGGTGCACCCCAAGGTGATTGGCTATGCCTAATAAAACATTTCTCCAAAAAGTCCCTCAATTGCTACTTCAACTCCTTTAACTCCACTAGGGCCATACGGTAAGGGGGAATAGAAATCAATTGATTATTGGGAAGGAAGTCCATACCAAAATCTATTTCCCTTTCGGGAGGAACCCTGGGAAGGTCATTTAAAAAGACATCAACGAACTTACTAACCATGGAAATCAACTTTATGGGAAGAACTTTGGACTCAACATCCCTAACACTCACAAGATGATAGAGACACCCTTAGATATCAACTTTTTGGCTTTAAGACAAGAGATAAACCTACCCTTGACCACCACATCATGACTCTCCCACTTAAGGATAGGTTCATTTGGGAATTGGAATTTGACCCTATGGGTTCTACAATCAATAGAGGCATAATATGCATGCAACCAATACATCCCAAGAATAACATCAAAATTAACTATATCTAACTCAACAAGATCATAAGGCAATATTTTATGCACGATACAAATGGGACAATTTCTATAGACCTTCCTAGCAACAGTAGATGCACCAATGGAAGTAGACATCTCATAAGACTCATATAACATTTTGGTCTCAGCATGAAACTTTTTAGCGATAAGAGGAGTAACCAAAGAAAGAGTGGCACCCGGGACTATTAATGCATACACAGCAAAATCAAAGACTTTTAATATATAGGTGATAACATCAGGCACTTCATCAACCCATTGCCTCCCATAAAGAGCATAAAATCAATTATGCCTTGGGGCACCACCTTATTGGCCTCCTCTACCCAAAGGAACTACATTAGCACCATGGCCTTGAGGACGAACATCCTTACCCTTGTTGCGATTTTATGGACAATCAATCATCTTATGGCCTACTTCCCCACAACCAAAACAAGCATTGGGATCCCTCAAACATAGGGCACCATGACCCCTACCACACTTTGGATACCCAAGTCTAGGTATCGCACCACCACCCTCTTGGGGCCCTAGGTAGTCATTGGCAAATCTCCCATTAGGAGCATGAGAAGACCCTTAGACTTGGTGAAATTGGCCACCTTTATGACTTTAGAACTTACTATCAAAATAGGCCCTCTTGGACTCATAACCCCTTCTCTTCCTCAATTTCTCCCCCCTAAATGTTTGGCATAAGTCATCAAGCGGGATAAATCCATATCCCTAATCAATATAGAGATATAAAATTCTTCACTTACCAAATTGGATACACCCATCAAAAACTTAATCATTCTAGACCTCAAGTCGGCAACCAATTAGAGCATATCTTGAGAGTTGGTTGAACTCAAGGGAATACTCCCTCACACTCATAGACCCTTGCTTTAAATTCATGAACTCTATTATTTTTGCCTCCATAATCTCAAGAGGGAAGAACCAATTAAGGAAAGCTACCTTAAAATCCTCCCAAAGAATCACATTGTTGTTCTTTTTCTCCTCCTTGATTGACTGTGCGATATTTGAGACACCCCCTTGAGTTGGTAAGCCACCAACTCCACTTTGTCTTTCGACCTCACAATTATAATGGATAACACCTTGTATACCTCATCAATAAACTCTTGAGGGTCCTCATTCACCTTAGACATATTGAACTCCGATAGGTTCACTCTCATAAAGTCCCTCACTCGGGATGCTGGAGTAGGAACATAAGGGGCTTGGGCCCTTTGGTTGACTTGATTAGCCATGAATTGAGCTAGGACAGTGAGAGCATCCCAGAGCTCACCATGAGGCGCTTGTTCCTTGGGTGTGCGGGCTATTCTTTCTCTTGTGTTAGGCATGATCTAGCATAGAGAAGAATAATTATTTGGGCAAAAACCTTAGCTTAGCTTCTATAGCACGACATAGAGTACGAAGAAGGAAAATATTTCCGAAAATATCTCATTAGCCTCTTACTCATAGTTGTGGTGTACAATACAACCATAAATAAGACTCTAATCAATGCGATGTGTTTGATGCTGAGGACAATTAACAACCTAGTGCTCTGATACCAAGTTTGTCATAACACATGCCTAGGGCCTAGATGTGATACGATGAATGAGGCACACGAAGGGATCCCAATCAAGCCTCTTAACATATCACTACATATCCATGGTGGGGAAAGCATAAAACAACAATAAGAGATAGTAAAGAGGGGATACAGGGCTAAAGGGATATCTTTCATATCATAAACATCAAGAGTCTAGAGAGTCAAACATCATAGCATCATTACATAACTTGTCCAATAACACCTCTAAGTATAAAACATAACAGGGGATAAGATAAGCAATCGAATTAACCCTCATAGTCAAAGCGTATAATAAAGAAAAGAGAGTCTATAGATACCATAAATCAAGAAAAGTATGTCCTCGAAGTGGAAAACTCACCAACTCGTGTTGAGAGATATCGCACTAGCCACGTGGAGGAGGAAGATGATCAAGTGGGCCTCCGATAACTACATGGTAAGATCATGTAGGCATAGAATATGAGTTAGTATGTTTAATATACTAAGTATGTAGGATGCAATGCAACAATAGATAAGCAACAAAGTCAAAATGCATAATTAAGCAATAGATGATCATATAACAATATGGCATGCAAGAATGATACTTGAAGTAAACATACTTATATATAGAACATATTACATGTGCAGGAATAGACCATGATCATAGACCAAACAACATAGTACTTGGAATCTAGGGTAGACCACCCCTCAAAAGTGATTGAGGTACCAACCCCTCAATTGGTTGACGGACATGACCACCCTCAGCTAGAAGTGATTAAGGTATCAACCACTCAATTGGTAGATGGATTACCACCCCCATCTGAGGTGATTGAAGTACTAACCCCTTAATTAGTTGACGAATATGACCACCCTCCGCTGAAAGTGATTGAGGTACCAATCCCACAATTAGTTGATGGCTTACTGCACCCGTCCGAGGCAATTGAGGTACCAACCCCTCAATTGATTTATGACTTACAACCCCATCTGAGGTGATTGAGGCATCACCCCTTAATCGGCTATGGTCAACTCACAACACAATAGATATTTCTCATAGAATCAACACACACATATACCCTTTCATTATCATAAAGTTATTTAACTCATATGCCAAGTATTAGGCTTTCAATAACTCAAGATACATTATCTAGATATTTCATCAAACACTGGGTGGGTATGCAATGTTAGTGTAAAACCATGCAATTCAAGAGTGAAATCATACAAGTAAATTCAACATAAAACTACCCACCAACATTTGGTAACATCTTCATGCAATATACATCAAAACTATTCATCAAATTCAAGATAGATCTAAGATTTGATGATAAAATCATGCATAAACAGTCACATATTTACAAAACTCTGACATATTTCATAGTCAAATTCATAAGAGAAGACCCATAAGTAAATAACATAGAAACATGTAATTTATCTAAAAAGGAGCTTGGGCACCCTGGTGAAAGGATCCAATTCTTAAAACCCACAAACCTTGACTTTGGATAATTAATTGTTGATGATTGAGATGAGAACTTGAAGCTTGATTGAAATATTTAAGATCTGAAAGAATGGTTAGCACTTGAATTTTGAATAAAATACTTAGCTAAGTGTTTAAAAGAGTATTTGGGAATGTCTTGTATGATATAAAGGTGAATTATAGCTAAGTATAGGTATTTTCATGCATAGGAAGACTTAGGCCCAAGATCCAAAAGTCTTGGACCAAGCAAAAAAAACATTCAAAAAAATAGGCATCTCCACGCCCTGGCCGCGTTGTGCTAGGGGCACAGAATGGTCTCTAGAATTTGCATTTTAAAAAATTAAAATTGCGATTCAGTTGCTCTAAAATTGGGGTTAGACCCATTTTCCACTTAATTTTGCCTAACAATCAAAAATATGAAGTCGGATTATTGAGATCCTGCACGAATTTTGAGAGATATGAAAATTATAATTCCAGGCACTTTTGAGGCATATTTTCAGGCACTTTTTGGGGTCATTTCAGTAAGGCAGTGTCAAGGAAGGCCTTTACTCACTATATTCCTAAAACATCATACCAAAGTCCCCTGATCCTACATTACAAACCAAGAAAGTTATATGGTGATTCTATTCCAAGTAGTTGAAGGTCATAATTATGAGTATAGGGGAAAGCATATGATATTGAACACAGTATTTGAATATCTTTTTTGAGAGTGAGTTATTTTGTTTAGTCCCAAGCATTGAGTATGAAAATTTTATCATGAGTGGGATATAGGATTCTTATTGTGAGGGAACTTGAATTATACTGTTGATTCTAGACTAATTCAGTGATTCTTGCTTATTTGTGGTAACCTTGCTTGTCATAGTTGTACTATCACATATGTTGATCTGCATTAGTTTGCCTTATAGCTATCTGGAATGCATTTATGAGTGTGGTTATTTGTGATTTATTTTGGAATGATGTGTGCCATTAGATTGAGGTATGTGCATTACTGTACTACTTATGTAGATAGAGTATGTTGCTTAAGGTTAATCAACAAATTTAAGTTGAGGGTGTTGATGCATTGTCAAAATACACCACTTTTGATACTTAAAACTTGAAATTTTGTGTGTTCACAAAGCAATGTTAGTGGGTTTGATGTGTTTTTCTTTTTATTTTTCAGGATTATGGGATTTAGCATAATTTTGGGCTAAGTGTGCAGTTGCTACTATTTGTGCAGTTCTATGATACCCTTTATAGGCCATGGAAGTTTCCATGAGTTGTAGAGTTGGGTTCATAGTGAAATCCAGTGAAAGGGTGATTTTTTGAAGTTGCATTTATGAACTAGTAGATGATTTATGGAAATTTGTATGAGTCGTAGATGCGGTTCTATACCCTGAGGATTCAAAGTTAGGATTTTTAAAATGTCCTCAGACGAAACCCTATACGTCTAAATATGACCAATTGAAAGGTCTCGTAGAAGCTGAATCCAGAATTGAAAAATGAAGTCCACGAAGCCCCAACATGGGCCGTAGAACTTAGTACTACCCACAGACTTGCTCATATTGCTTGCCAAATCCAGTTCTCCTATTTTGTATTTTAAAAACTATAAATAGGTTTCTAAGGTTATTTTCAAGAGGGAAAGTGTGAGAAACGAGAGGAACATTAACGAAAACCCTTGGAGCTTTATTTTGAGATTTTAATTCATACTTTGTGATTTCCATTGAAGAGCTTGGATTTCTTTATTTCATTCTTGTACGTGCTCAATTATGTTATCCTACATTATGATTTTTGCATCTACAATGAATATGTGTAACTAAATCCATAACTAGGATTGTGAGAAATATGAAGAACTAACAAGGTAAAACCAGATAATGCATAATTATTGGAAAGTGTGCATACATGTATTAATTAATTCTCTTAGTTGTGATTGCACCTTAACAATGGCAAACGTTAGAACTCTCCTAATTGTTACTGACTGGATGAAGGTAAAAGTGAATTGGAAAAGAGATTAATTAATAGAATTTAATGGATATTTTCTCGTCTAATCAACCAAACTGGAGCAGGGGAGGTTTTACTAAGATAATAGGTAAGGGTTGGTAACGTCACACTGCGAGGATCGATCAAATCAGGTAGTGAAATTTACCTCTCGCATGGATCAAAGGGTTTGGTAAACTTAACTTACCATTCTGCATGCGACACACTAGAAAAGAATGCGATTATCAGGTAATACCAAGTTAGGGAAACATAGAAAACACAATACCCTAGTTACATTTTTTACCGGTTTCACAACACTTCTTTTAGTTAAGAATTATTTTCTTCAATTTTGTCATGATCCATGCCAAAAGCCTAGACGTGACACGGCGAATGGGAACACAAAAGGATCTCAAACAAGCCTCTTAGCATATCATCTACACGTTCTTGGTTGCGCAAGAAATTAAATAACAATAAGAGATATAAATAAGGATAAAGGGACTAGGGGAAGTCTTTCATAGCATAAATCATCAAAAGAGTCAAAGCTCAAGCATAATTACATCACTTGTCCAACAACACCTCTAACATAGATTGGGCGGGGGCCAAGACAACTTTTTGGGCTCACCCTCATAGTCATAAACATCTAAGCAAATAAAAGAGTCTTTACCTAACATAAGGTCAATGGCTATTGTCCTCGGAGTTGACAACTTACCAAACCTGCTTAAAGATATAGTACTAGCCACGTGGAGGAGAACGATGATTAAGTGGAGCTCCGATTTCTACATGGTAACATCATGTAGGCAAAGAGTATTTGTTAGTACGTTTGAATGTACTAAGTATATAGGGTCCAATGCAATAAGAGATAAGCAACATAGAAAAAATACATATACATAGGCAATAGGAAGTACTACAATAATATAGAATGCGCGATCAATGGTCAAAGTAAAACATGCTTGTATAGAAATTATTACATGTGTAGAAAGAGACCATCATCATAGACCAAGCATCTAATACTTCGAATCCAAGGCCTACCTCCCCTTGGAAGGAGATTGAGATATCTACCCCTCAATTGGTAGATGGGCATAGCACCACCCCTCCAATCAAAATGGTCAAGGTATATACCCCTTAACATGATAGTTAGACATAGCACCCTCCATCGTAGTGGTCAAGGTATATACCCCTTAACTGGTAGATGGACATAGCACCCTCAATCATAGTGGTTAAGGTATAGAACCCCCCAAACAAGGTGTGGTCAACTTGCAACGCTATAGATACTTTTAATGAAATCAACACATAATTACATTACTTTCATCATCATAAAGTCACTTGACTCATAGGCCATGTAATAGATCATCAATAGCTCAAGAACCCTTAACCGCACATTTTATCAAATACTTGGTTGGTGTATAATGTTAGTTCAAAATCATGCAATTCAAGATGAAATCATGTGAAAAAACTTAATGCAAATCAACCCACCAACACTTGGTAGAACCCCCATGCAAGATACATTAAAAATTCTCATCAAATCTCATTATAGAACATAGATTCATAGCTCAAAATATGCTTAAACCGTTCATATTTCTTAAAACCCCGACATAATTCATAATCAATTCATAATAAGAATTTCCCATAGATTAATCAACTTGAAATCATGCAATTTATTTAAAAAGGAAGGTTGGGCACCTTGGATGAAAGGACCCAATGGTTGAAACTCATATACCTCAACTTTGGAGGTTTGCTTGATGAAGATTTGATTGAAAATTTGAAGCTTGAATAAAATTCTTAGATTCGGGATGAGATTAAGACACTTGAATGTTGGGTGAAATAGTTATCTAAGTGTTAGAGAGAGTTTGGGGGAATGTCTTGTAGGATATGGAGTTGAAATATGACTAAGTATAAGTGTTTTTATGCATGGGAAGGCTTAGGCCCAAGGCCTCAAAGCCTTGGACCAAAATTGTGAATTGGCAACAAAAATAAATGTCTCTGCGCCCTGGCCACATCGCGCTAGAGGCGCAGAACGACACTAGATAAGGAATTTTTGCGAAAATGAAATTTTGAAAAGGTTGATCTAAAATCAGGGTGAGACCCATTTCCCACCCAAGTTTTCCCCCAATCAAGAATATGAAGCTGGATTTTTGATATCACACATGGATTTTGAGATATAAGGAAATTACGATTTTCCGAGGCACATTTTTGGGCACTTCTTGGGGCATTTCAATATCTCTATCTTGGAAACATTCATCCCCGAATGTCAAAGAAAAATATATGAGAGAAATAATCAAGATGAGTTCAGCCTAACACATTAATGCAACAATGCGCTTAAACATCATTTCAAAATCTAACATAAGTATCAAAATCACCGTGAACTTGTCAACATAAACATGAATGCATGCAAATGCCATACGCGCTGAAACATAAGACTTGAAATCACACAGGGGACTTGAATTAGTACCTTAGGCTTGATTAGAATGGAAGAGATAGGGTTATTGCTTTTGCATGTCCGCCTCGGCTTCCCATGCAGCACTTTCAACTTTTTCATTTCTCCAAAGAGCCTTCATGGATGTAACATCCTTGTAACTCAACCTCTTCACTTATCTATACAAAATTTGTACTAGCCTATTCATAAGTCAAATTATTTTCAACAACACCCACAACATCAAGAGGAACAATAGCACTTGGATCACCCACATGCTTCTTCAATATCGACACATGAAAGACTGAATGAACCATATTGATATCATTGGGCAACTCCAGCTCATAGGCCACCTTACCTATCCTCCTCAACACTATATAAGAACCCACAAATATGGACTCAATTTACACTTCTTACCAAAATGAACCACACCTTTCAAGGGTAAGATCTTCAAATAGACCCAATCATCAACCTTAAATTCAAGGTCCCTTCCCTTCATATCGGCACAGGACTTTTGATCACTTTAGGATGTTTTCAATTTTCCCTTATCAACCTTACTTTCTCCATTCCCTCTATAACAAAATACATACCTAATAAATCCATCTCTCCTACCTCAAATCATCTACAACGTCTACCATAGAGAGCCTTAAAAGGAACCATACCAATGCTAGAATGATAGCTATTATTATAAGCAAACTCAATGAGTGGAAGATGATCATCCCAACTACCATTAAACTCCAAAACACAAGCTCTAAGCATATTCTCAAGAATTTTGATATATCTTTTGATTTGGCCATCTGTTTGAGGGTGAAAGGCCGTACGTAGCTTTACCTTGAAACTAAGCCATCATTGGAAGGATCACCAAAAGTGAGAAGTGAATTAAGCACCACAATTTGATATGATAGACAAGGTCACCCTATACAATCTAACCAATTCATGAATGAACAACCTAGTATAATCTTAGGCACCATAAATAGTCTTAACTGGTAGGAAATAAGCAGACTTTGTCATTCTATCAACCACAATCCAAATAAAATCAAAACCTTTCCTAGTCATAGGCAACCCAACCACAAAATCCACGTTGATTTCCTCCCACTTTCAAGTAGGAATCTGTATATTTTGGGCTAGGCCACTCAACCATTGATGTTCGGCATTGACTTGTTGGCAAGTATGGCAACCGAACACAAACTTAGGAATGTCTCTTCATACCATCCCACCAAAACACTTCCCTCAAATCTCTATACATATTTGTAGAACCGGGGTAAATAAAATAGGAAGAATTGTGAACCTCATCAAGAATCTTCTCTCTCAAGTAATCAACACAAGGCACACACAATCTACCTTGGTACCTAACTGCACCATCTCCCCCTTGGGAGAAAACTTCCACCTTACCATCTCTCACCAAGATCTTGCTTTTCCTTCACCTCCTCAATTAATGAGAATTTTGAGCCATCAACAACCACAATACCACCATTATCAACCTCCTCCAACCTTACCATTTTGTATCAAAACACAACCCAAACCAATTTGTGAGGCATCACAATACACAACAAACCCTTCTAACACTTCTGGTAGAGAAACAATAGAAGCGGAGACAGGCTTATCGTTCAAAGTTTAGAAACTCTTTTCACACATATCGATCCACACAAAATTTGCCTACTTTTTGGTCAACTTAGTCATGGGAGAAGCAATAGAAGTGAACCTATTCACAAACCGCCGGTAGTTAATTACCTTCGTCTTCTTAGGATCCACCTTAATACTATCACATGACCTAGGAAAGCAACCTCTTTCAACCAAAACTTATATTTTTTATATTTGGCATATAACTTCTCCTCCCTTAAGAATTGTAACACTACCCTCAAGTGATCCACATACTCTGCCTCACTATGGGAGTAGATCAATATATCATCAATAAATGCCACCATAGACAAATCAACGTAGTGGTTAAAGACCCTATTCATAAGATCCACGAAAATAGTCTATTCATTAGTCAACCCAAAATACATAACCATGAATTTATAGTGCCCATACCTAGTCCAGAAAGTCGTCTTACGAATGTCACACTTCCTCACCTTCACTTAGCGATACTTGGACCAAAGATGAATCTTAGAGAAGTGACTAGACCCTTAAAGTTTGTCAAAAAGATCATCAATCCTTGGTAGAGGGTACTTATTCTTGATGGTAACTCTATTAAATTGCCCGTAATCAATGCACATTCTAAGAGAATTAACCTTGTTCTTCACAAACAACACTGGTGCACCCTAAGGTGATTGGTTAGGCCTAATAAAACCCTTCTCCAACAAATTCCTCAATTGTTCTTTCAACTTCTTTAACTTCACCGAGGTCACACGGTAAGGGGAATAGAAATGGATTAAGTATCGGGAAAGAGGTCTATGCAAAAATCTATTTTTCCTTGAGAGGAACACCAAGGAGCTCATTAGGAAAGACATCAAGGAACTCATTAACTGCTAGAAGCGACTCTATAGGAAGGACTTTGGACTTAACATCCTTAACCCTCACAAGATGACATAGACATCCATTGAAAATCTACTTTTGGGCTTTAATGCAAGAAATAAACCTGACCTTGACCACCACATCATGACTCTCCCACACAACAATGGGTTCACTAGGGAATTGGAATTTGACCTATGGATTCTACAATCAATAAAGACATAATATGAGTACAACCAATCCATCCCAAGAATGACATCAAAATCCACCATTTTTAACTTAACAAAATCACAAGGCAATATTTTATGCAAAATGAAAATGGAATAATTTCTATAGACCTTCCTAGAAATAATGGATGCATCAACTGGAGTAGACACCTCATGTGGCTCACATAATAACTTGGGTTCAACATGAAACTTTTTGGCAACAAAAGGAGTAATAAATGAAAGAGTGGCACCAGCGTCTATTAATGTATACATATAAAAATCAAAGACTTTTAACATTCCAATGATGACATCAGGCACCTCATCAACCCCTTACCTCCCTTGAAGAGAATAGAACCGATTGTGCCTTGGGGCACTACCTTGTTGGCCTCCTCTTCCAAAAGGAACCATATTTGCACCCCTACCTTGTGGATGGACATCTCTACCCTTGTGTTTTGTACATGGACAATCAATCACCTTATGACCCACTTTACCACACCCATAACAAGCATTGGTATCCTTCAAACATGGACCATCATGGCTTTTACCACTTCTTCGAAACCTGGCATTAGGCACTACACCACTACTACCTTGGACCCTTGGGTTGTAATTATCAAACCTTCTAGTAGAAGTATTAGAAGACCTTTGGCCTTGATGAAACCGGCCACCCATAGGACTTTGGAATCTACCCTCAAAACAGACCTCTTGGTCTTATTACCTTTTCTCTTTCACAACTTTTTCCCCTCTAATTTTTCGACATAAGTCATGAGGCAGGACAAGTCCATATCACCTATCAACATGGCAGCACGACATTCCTCATTCACCAAATTGAATACACCAATCATAAACTTGTTCATTCTAGACCTTGTGTTGGCTACCAATTGTAGAGCATATTTAGAGAGTTGGTTGAACTTGAGGGCATACTCCATCACACTCATGAATCCATGATTCAAATTCGTGAATTCCATCATTTTGGCCTCCCTTAGCTCAAGAGAGAAGAATCGGTTAAGAAATGTTGCCTTAAACTCCTTCCAAAGAATCACATTGTTGTTCCCCTTCTCCTCTTTCTATTGAGTAAACCATATTTAGGCCACCCCTTTCAGGGGTAAGCCGCCAACTCTGCCTTCTCCTCAGAGCTAATACCCATCATAAATAATACTTTGTACACCTCATCAATGAATTCTTGAGGATCTTCATCAACTTTAGACCCATGGAACTCCAATGGGTTTATCCTCATAAAATCCCTTATGTTGGATGTCGAAGTAGGGGCTTTGGCCCGTTGGTTGATTTGATTAGTCATGGCTTCAGACAGCATGGCAATAACATCCTAGAACTCTTCATGAGCTGATTGTTCTTCGGGTGTCCAAGTTCTTCTTCCTCTTAGGATAGGTATGATCTAGCATAGCAAAGATTATTCGTTACAATGAAAGCCTTACCTTAATTTCTATAGCACTGTATGGATCAAGAAGAAGGGAAACATTTCCTAAAATGCCTCATAGTCTATTACTCATAGCTGTGGTGCACTTCACAGCCATGAATAAGACTCTAATTAACACAGTGGATGGCTAGGACCATTAATAATCTAGTGCTTTGATACCAAGTTTGTCACGACTCAAGCCAAGGGCCTAGATGCAACATAGCAAATGGGAACCCAAAGGGATCCCAAACAAGCCTATTAGCATATCATTTACATGTCCTTGGTCACAAAAGCAATTAAATAACAATAAGAGAATATAAATAAGGGTAAAGGGACTCGGGGAAGTCTTTCATAGCATAAATCATCAAAAGAGTCAAAGCTCAATAATTACATAACTTGTCCAACAGCACCTCTAACATAGATTGGGCAGCGGCCAAGATAACGTTCTAGGCTCATCCTCATAGTCATAACCATCTAACAAAGAAAAGAGTCTTTACATATCATAGGATCAATAGCTATTATCCTCGGAGTTAAGGACAAACCAAACTTGCTTAAAGAGATAGTACTAGCCATGTGGAGGAAGAGTATGATCAAATAGAGCACCGTTTCCTACATGATAACATCATGTAGCATAGAGTATGCATTAGTACATTTGATGTACTAAATATGTAGGACGCAATGCAGCGAGAGAGAATCAACATAGTCAAAATGCATATACATAGGCAATAGAAAGTAATGTAAAAATATGCCATGCGAGATCAATGCTCAAAGTAAAACATAATTGTATAGAACTTATTCATGTGTAGAAAAATACCATCATTATAGATGAAGCATCTAATACTTCAAGTCCAAGGCCTACCACCCACTTAGAAGGCGAATGAGTATCTACCCCTCAATTGGTAGATAAGCATAGCACCCTCTACCCCATCAAAGTGCTCAAGGTATATACCCTTCAACATGGTAGATGGACATAGTGCTCTCCATGATAGTGGTCAACGTATATACCCCTTAACTTGTAGATAGACATAGCACCCTCCCTCATAGTAGTTGAGGCATAGCACCCCCTCAACAAGGTGTGGTCAACTTGCAACACTGTAGATACTTTTCATAAAATCAACACATAATTATATTACTTTCATCATCATAAAACCGCCACTCATACAATAGATCATCAATTGCTCAAGAATCCTTAATCGGATAATTTATCAAACACTTGTTGGTTGTATAATATTAGTTCAAAATCATGCAATTCAATAGTGAAATCATGTGAGAAAACTTAATGTAAATCAATCCACCAACACTTGGAGTTACAATGCCATCACCTAAATAGACAGGCTTGGGTCACTAAGTATTTGTCACTTTTAGCGATGTAAAGTTGGCCCAACTATATGAGTTAATGATGCATCAATTTGTCACATCAATCACCGAAGGTGAAAGGACTTGGGACCACTTGTTATGTCACTTTCGACAATGGCTACCTAGATCTATGAATCACTTCAACAGTGTACTTAATTGATTCAGCAAGTTCACTTAAAAAAATTTCAAGCGGACTTTTTGAAGTCATTTCATGCATTTTTCTTACAATATACCCTTCATTCGTATGTCATTTTTTGTTGCATTGTAGTTATTGAAGCATAACTTTAAAAAGATGGACCTGAGGCAAAATGGTATTATGTTATATTAGGAACAACAACAAACCACATGACCTCAAAGAGAGCATCGAGGTAAGGGAAACTGGAAAATGGTGAAATGGGCCAGTAGTAACACCAAAGGTAAACTCAAAGTTGATGAAACGTCCCAAAAATATGCTTCAAAAATGCCCATAATTGTAATTTTTATATATCTCAAAATCTATGTGTGATATCAAAAATTCGACTTTATATATTCTATCAGGGGGATAATTGAGTGGGAAATGGATATAACCCATCTTTTAGATGACCCGTCGTGAAAAATAATTTTGCTATTTTTTGTCAAATAGTGCACATCCGCAACCAGGACGCAATGCGGATTGGGCGTGGATCAATGTAAATTCCTGCTTTGTGATAGGTCTGCATCACAAACCAGACAGTTTAACATTCTCCTTACTTTTTAATTTTGGCCAAGGGCATTGGGGTCATGGCCCAATACCCACTTATGCATGAAAACACCTATACTTAGTTATTTTTCAACTCTATATCACTCAAGACCCTCTCTAATACCTCTCCAAGACATAATCAAATACCTCATTCAAATTTCAAGGATTTCAAGCCTAACTTTGAAACTCTAGGACTCCCTTTAAGCTCCAAGTTCTCTTCAAGCTCATCTCAAGAAAACCCACGTTTGAGGTATGTGAGTTTCATCCATTGGGTCCTTTCAACTATGGAGCCCAATCTTCTTTTTTATGAAAATTGCATATTTTCAAGTTGTAGTACCTATGGTTATATCTTATTATGAATTATGAGGATGAAATATGTTGAAATTTTATGAAATGTTGATGATTATGCATAAATATCTATTTCAGTCTTATACCATGAATTGATTTTGTCTATTGAGACTATGCATGTTTTGAGCTATGAAACTATGATCTATTATCAGATTTGATGATGGATATCAAGGTACCCTACATGAGGGTTTTACAATATATTGGTGAATTATTTTGCATTGAGTTTTCTCATATTGAATTGCATGATTTGAAACTAGCAGCCTGAACCCACCAAGTGTTTGATAAAATATCAAGTCAAGAATTCGCATGTTATTGATGACCTATTTCATGATTTACAAGTCAAGTGAATATATGATGATTAAGTTCTTTCAAGTATGTATTGAATTCATGAAAAGTATCTATGATGTTACAAGTATCAAGTTAAGCTCTATTTCAAGACTTTTAACTCTTGTAAGCCATTCATGTTAAAGCAAGGTTTTAAGTATGATTATGATCTACTCTCATGTTTCACGTTAGGCTCACTATTAAAGGTCAAGCATATTTAATAGCTACTCATGTCATGTATGCATGTTTCTTACAAGTTATTAAAGTGTGATTGTTGAAACTACCCCAAAAGTGCCCCAACATATGCCTTAAAAGTGCCCGAAATCATAATTTTCATATATCTCAAAATTCATGCGTGATGTCGAAAATCCAACTTTATATTCTTATGTAGGGTGTAAAGTTTATGGGGTGAAGGGTCTAAACCCAATTTTAGAGAAAGCGTAGCGAATTTTAAAATTTCAAAGTAAGCTCAGAAATAGTGTTTACGTGCATTTCGGGCGCGACACGCCTCAATGTATTTTTTAGTCTAGTCTTTTTGTCTGGTCCAAGACTATTTAGTCTTCAGTCTAAGTCTTCCCATACATGAAAATACCTATAGTTAGTCTTATTTATCCTTAATATCACCCAAGACATTCCCAATACTCACTCGAACACTTAGTCTTATATTTCTCTCAAAATTCAAGTGCTAAAACCCTCTCTCGATCTTAAGGAATTCAACCAAGCTTCAAGTATCCATCTTTAGTCTTCTTCAAGGACTCTACAAAAACTAAGTAATGTGGATATCATTCATGGGTTTCTTTCACCCTTGATGCCCAAGCTTCATTTTCCTCAAATTTGCATGATTTAAAGTTGATTTACAAATGGGTCTTACTTATTATGAATTTCACTACACTCTATGTTAGGGTTTATGACATTGTGACTATTTTACCATATTTTGAGCTATGAATCTAAGATCTATTGTAACATTTAACTAGGGGTTTTGATGTATATTACTTGAGGGTGTTATCAAGTATCTATTGAAGGTTTTAAATTTTATTTTCTAGCATGATTTCACTCTTGAATTTCATGTTTTTACACTCGCACTACACACCCTCTAAGTGTTTGATAAAATGTCCAGTTATGGTTTCTTAAGGAATTGAAGGTCCAATGCATGCCTTATAAGTTGAGTGACTATATGATGATGATATGATGATGAAATTATGTTGAAATGATGATGAAAGGAATGTATATATATAATGACCATAAGATGATGAAAGGAATGTATGCATATAATGAGGTTATGATGATGAGAGGAATGTATTGCTAAGATGACTATTTGAGGATGGTACAAATGTGTGTTTGTCTCTCTATATATATATATGATGTTATTTCTACAGTGTTGGGGATGACCAAGCCTAGCTCAGGGGATTGTAGGCCCAGGTAACCTTGTTAAGGGATTTGTACCTTTACCGCCTAGCTCAGGGGGTTGTAGGTCCGAGTAAACTTGTTGGGGGTTGGTGCCCATCAACCTTGTTATGGGGTTGTACCCATCAACCTTATTGGGGGTTTTGTACTCCATCAACCATGTTGAGGGTTTATCCCATCAAATCGTTAGGGGGTTATACCTCAACAACCTCATGAAGAGGTTTATACCTCATGCGCCTCTCAAAGGAGGTGGTAGGCCTAGGATCTTACTATAATGGTCACTCTTTAAACTCATATTATGTTCTATATAAGCATGGTTTTACTTCAAGCATCATCCATACATGTCCTATTGTTAGTATGTTATTCGTTACTCATGATTATGCATTTCGGACTCTTATTGCATTACATCCTATATATTTAGTACATTAAAATGTACTAATGCATACTTTATACCTATATGATATCACCATGTAGGGACTAGAGCACTGACTGATAATCCTCCTCCTACACGTGGCTGGTACAATTTCTACCAAACTTATTGGTAGTCTTCCATTTCTAGGGATGAAGTTTATAATTTCTTCCTATGTTATATGACTATTTTCTTTTATCTATGTATTGACTATAAGAGTGAGCCTGGTTGTTTGTCTTGGACCCCTCTCTTATCTGTTTAGTAGAGTTGTTATTGGACATGAAAAGTATCTATGCTATGAGACTGGACACTATTGTTTCTTAATGTTTATGATATGAAAGTTTACCCATAGCCCCAATTCGCCTTGCTTATACTTTTCTCTTATGGTCATTTTAAATATTTATGTGACCAAGGATATGTAGTGATATATTATAAGGCTTGTTTGGGGTTCCTTTGGGTTGCCCATTCACCGATCACATTTAGGCCCTAGTCTTAGGTCGTGACAATTATCTCAAGTATTCCATGGAAATAAACTTAGTACAGATGGATTGGATGTTAGCATGAATTATCTTCAAAGGTCCATACTCCTTTCTTCAAACTATGTGCCAACATAGGATTATGCTTTACCCATTCTATACTAGTGAATCCATTTAGTGCACTTTATCAGGAAATCCATCCTGAAATAGGATCAATTTTGATAAGGGGGGTTACTTCTCTGAAATGGAATGGGCTCCCATAATGTGAAGTATGGTTTACCTTGGCAAGTAGACCACCTCTTTATCAATGAGGGATAATCATCTGGATTCCAAGTTGTAGTTCTCTTGGTCTTACTTATATCGGTTATGATCTCTTTCCAAATATGTATTATGTTCTATGCAAATTGAATGATTTATAAGCATGTTTTACTTCAAGCATTGACCATGTATGCCATATTGAGATCTCACTTATCTACTATTTCTTATTCCTATGCATTTTGACTGTATTGTCTTATATCTTATTGCATTGCATCCTGCATACTTAATACATTCAAACGTACTAATGCATACTCTATGCCTACATGATATTGCCATGCAGGAATAGGAGCACCATTTTATCATCCTTCACGTGGTTAGTATGATACATTGAAGCAAGCTTAGATGAGTCCTCATGTTCGGGGACACTATCTTTACTACTATTGCTATAGTGAGACTTCTTTGATGAACACTTCTTATTATGAGGGTGAGCCCAGAAAGTGTCTTAGCCCCCGCTCCATTATATGTTTAGAGGTGTTGTTGTAATATATTATGATGTATTTATGCTATAAGCTTGACTCTTTATGATTTTATGATTATCAAAGACTTCCCTTAGTCCTGCTTCCCTTGTTTTATACCTCTTGTTGTTGTTTACTTTGCCTCCGCAACCGAGGATATGTGACTGATAAGCTAAGAGGCTTGTTTGGGTTCATTCGGGTTCCCATTCACTGTGTCACATCTAGGTCCTATGCTTGGATCATGACAAACTTGGTATCAAAGCACTATATTGTTAATGGTCCTCAAAATCTAACACACCGCGTTGATTAGAATTTTATTCATTGTTGTGAAGCATACCACAACTATGAATGGAAGGCTATGAGGTGGTTTAGGAAATGTTTCACTTCTTCATGGTCTATATCGTGCTATAGATGTAAGTGTAAGGCCTTTTTCGCTAACGAATGCCTTTGCTATTTTGGATCATACCGATTCCATGAGAAAGACTAAGGAGAGCCTGTACACCAGAGAAGGAACTGGCCCCTCCCGCTCCTCAAACTCCTTAAGGTAGAGAGGTAGGCCAAGATGAGTTTTGAGATGCTATTCCTATGTAGGCTCATGCTTTGGCCAACCAAATCAACCAAGGGGCCCAAGCCCCTCATGCTACCATTCCAACTTCTAGGGTAAGGGATTTCACTATAATGAACCCACTAGAGTTCCATGGATCCAATAAGGATAAGGATCCCTAAGAGTTCAAAGATGAGGTATATAAGGTGCTATCCATCATGGGGGTTAATTCAGAGAAAAAGGTGGAGTTGGCGGCCTACAAACTCAGAGGGGTGTCTCAAATTTTGTTTACACAATGGAAATTAGAGAATGGGAATGATGATGCTATCCCTTAGGAAGAGCTCAAAGCCGTATTTCTCAATCGATTCTTTCCTATTGAACTAAGGGAGGCTAAGGAGATGGAGTTTATCAAGCTTAAGCAAGGTTCCATAAGTTTGAAGGAGTATGCCCTCATGGTCAACTAACTCTCCAAGTATGCACCTCAATTGGTTGCCAAGCCGAGATCAAGGATGACAAAATTTATGTCGAGTGTGCGTGACTTGGTTAATGAGGAGTGTCGTACCTCCATGCTAATAGGTGATATGGATTTGTCCCACCTCATGTCTTATACCAAACAACTAGAGGGGGTAAATTTAGAAAAATAAGAAGTGGTGAGTCTAAGAGGGCTTGTTTTGAAGATGGTTTTCAATGTTCCAAGGGTGGACAATTTCCTCAAGGCCACAAGTTCCAATGCCAAGGGTCTTCCAATGCTCCTAGTAAAAGATTTTCTAATGATAATCTAAGATTACAAGGTGGTAATGGAGGAATGGTAAAACCTAACTGCCTAAGGTATGAAAAGAATCATAGTGGTCCATGTTTGAGGAATTCAAATGCTTGCTTTAGTTGTAGTGAGATGATCCATTGAAGCAAGCTTTGGTGAGTCCTCAAGTATGGGGACACTATCTTTACTACACTTGCTATATTGAGACTTCTTTTGTTGAATACTTGTTATTATGAGGGTGAACTAGGAAAGTGTCTTAGCCCCTACTCCAACCTATTTTTAGAGGTGTTGTTGGAATATATTATGATGTATTTATGCTATACGCTTAACTCTTTATGTTTTTATGATTATCAAGGACTTCCTTAGCCCTGCTTCCCTTTTTTTACACCTCTTGTTGTTGTGTATTTTTCTTCCATAACCGAGGATGTGTAGTTGATATACTAAGAGGCTTGTTTAGATATTTTTAGGTTCCCAGTTGGAGTATCATTCTAGGCCCTAGGCTTGGGTCGTGATAGTTGAGTGGATTGAATCAGAAAGTGGGGAGGAGGGGTCAAATACCCCAATCACTCATGAACCAACTCCAAAGTGGCAATGAATAGAAGAGTGCTCTAAAGTGGCTCACGACCCCTCATCAAGCAGCGAGAAGTACCTCACACCTCAAGTTTGAATAGATTAAAAGTTATAGGGTTATGTAGAATACTTAAGGAGAAGAGATTTCCACTAATGTTGTTATTGACAACTACTCTGAAGTGTGGGATACTTTTAAATTCCACAGCTTTTAAATATTCACCAGACTTCCAGATCCATATATTCCATCATGGGTTCGAGAATTTTATGTGATATATGCATTATTGGTATTGAAAAGTAAAATGGGGTGAAGATTGTGCCCAAATCGGTTGACGAAGTTGAATTTAAAGAGGAAGTTGGTCCGATGTAGAGAGACTAAGATCAATGACTATTTTTGTTGTATAGTGAAGGGTCAACATGACTTGACAAAGAATACTGAGACAACACTTTTGATGATTGAAAAGTATGGTTAGCCCTCATATTGAGTGGTAGGTACAGCACCCTTATGGCTTGTTTAGGGGGCTCAAATTGAAAAGCAATATTTGAATATTCTAGCATAGTATTAGTTTGGCTTTATCAACAACACTTTGATGCCATCTCAAAATGAGTACATCCTTTGGCATCCAATAGCTACACTGGTAGGTTGAATTGTGGAGAAACGACCCCAAAAAAAAGCTCAAAAAATGTGCCTTGAAAAATATCCAAAACGATAATTTTAATATATCTCAAAATTCATGCGTGATATTGAAAATTCAACTTCATATTCTTGATCTGGGGGCAAAATTGAGTGCCAAATGGGTCTAACCACTATTTTAGAGCAACCATATCAAAATTTCATTTTCCCAAAAATCCCTTATCTAGTGTTGATCCGCGTCCTTGGCGCGACATGGCCAGGGCACAGACTAGTGTTATTTGTGGCCAGTTTTTGTTGTTCGGTCCAAGGCTTTTGGGTCCTGGGCCTAAGTCTTCCCATGCATAAAAATACCTATACTATTTCACCTTCATATCATACAAGACATTCCCCAATACTCTCTTAAACACTTAAACAAATATTTCACACAAAATCAAGTGTTTCAGACTCAATTTTGGATTCAAGAAATTCAATCTAGCTTCAAGTTCTCATCTCAATCTTCATCGAGAAATTCTCCAAAGTTGAGATATGTGGGTTTCAACCATTGGGTCCTTTCATCCATTGTGCCCAAGCTTCCTTTTTACATAAATTTCACATTTCAAAGTTAATTTACTTGTGTGTCTCACTTATTATGAATTTGACTATGAACTATGTAGGGTTTCATAAAAGTGTGACTGTTTAAGCATATTTTGAGTTATGAATCTAGTATTTATTTTTAGATTTGATAAAGGGTTTCAATATATATTTCATGAGGGTATTAGTAAGTATTCGTGGGCTGATTTACTTTTAAGTTTTCTTGCATGATTTCTCTCTTGAATTGCATGACTTTATGCTAGCATTACACACCCACTAAGTGTTTGATACAATGTCCGGATTAGTTTTCTTAAGTTATTGACAATCTATAGTATGGACTATGAGTCAAGTGACTTTATGATGATCAAAATAACGTATGAATGTGTTGAATTCATGGAAGGTGGCTATAGTGTTGCAAGTGACCATACCATAGATGATGGATATACACCTCATCCACCTTGTCGGGTGGTGGCAATCCCATACTACCATAGATGAGGGGTATAAACTTCATCCACCTTATCGGGTAGTGGCAACCCCATACTTCCATAGATAAGGGGTATATATCTTATCCACCTTCTCGGGTGATAGCAATCTCGTACTAGCAAAGATGAGGAATAGATACCTCAGTCGCCTACCAAGCAGGTGGCATGCTTTAAATTCCAAGTACTAAGTTGTTTAGTCTATGATGATGGTCTCTTCCTACACATGTAATATGTTCTGTATAAGCATGTTTTACTTTAAGCATCATTCATATATGTCATAATGTTATCATGTTATCCATTGCTTATGATATTGCAGTTTGCATATGTTGCCTATATCTTGTTGCATTGCATCCTACATACTTAGTACATTCAAACGTATTAATGCATACTATATGTCTACATAATGTCACCATGTAGGAACTAGTGTTCCACTTGATCATCTTTCTCCTCTACATGGGTAGTATGATTATTCTCAAAGCAAGTTGGTGAGTCCGTAACTCTAAGGAAATACTTCTCTTGATTCATGCAATGTATTGACTCTTCTTATTTTGGAAACTTATGACTGTGATAGTGAGCCTGGAGATTGTCTTGGACCCTACTCCTTTCTATGTATTAGAGGTGTTATTGGAACCCTATGATGTGTTAATGTTATACTATTGGTTTGTTATGTTTCTATGATATCAAGGATATAATTAGCCCTGTATTCCCTTTTTACTATCTCTTATTATTATTTCATTACTTCCATGACCAAGGATGTGTAACAATATGCTAAGAGGCTTAATTGGGGTCCGTTCGGGTTCCTCATTCGCCTTGTCATGTCTAGGCCCAGGCTTGTGTCATGACAAACTTGGTATCAAAGCACTAGGTTGTTAATGGTCCTCGGCATATAACATACCGCGTTGATTAGAGTCTTATTCATGGTTGTTTTGTGCACCATGACTATGAGTAAATGGCTATGAGATATTTTAGTAAATGTTTTCCTTATTTATGATCTATGTTGTGCTATAGAAGTTAGGTAAGGTTTCCCCTCTAATGAGTGTTCTTTGCCATTTTTAGATCACGCCTAACATAAGAGAAAGAAGAGCCTACACTCCTGAAGAACAACCGACCCATGGAGAACTTCGGGATGCTATCACTTTGTTAGTCAAGCCACAGAAAATCAAGTTAATCAAGTGGCCCAAGCCCCTCATGTTCCTACTCTAGCATCTCGGGTGAGTGACTTTATGAGGATGAACCCACCGAAGTTCTATGGGTCTAAAGTGGATGACGACTCTCAAGAATTTATTGATGAGGTGTAAAAAGTATTATCTATTATGAGCATTTGGTCGGAAGAGAAGGCGGAGTTAGCAGCTTACCAACTTAAGAGGATAGGTCAAATATGGTATACTTAATGGAAGGAGAAGAAGGAGAACAACAATATAATCCTTTGGGAAGAGTTTAACGCGGCCTTCCTCAACCGGTTCTTCCCTCTTGAGCTTAGGGAGCCCAAAATGATGGAGTTCATGAGTTTGAAGCAAGGATCTAGGAGCGTGAAGGAGTATTCCCCTCAAGTTCAACTAACTCTCTAAATATGCTCCATACTTAGTTGTCGACCCGAGGTCTAGAATGAATAGGTTTGTGATGAGTGTATCCGATTTAGTGAAAGAAGAATGTCGTGCCGCTATGTTGATTAGTAAGATGGACTTGGCCTGCCATATAACTTATGCCAAACAATTGGAGGGGGAAATTTGAGAAAGAGGAGAAGTGGTGAGGCCAAGAGGGCCCATTTTGATGGTAAGTTCCAAGTTCCCAAGGGTGGCCAGTTTCATAAAGGCTAAGGGTCTTCTTATGCTCCTAATATAAGGTTTGACAATGAATACCTAAGGCCCCAAGGTGATAGTGGTGTGGTGCCTAATACATGTGTCCAAAATGTGGTAGGGGCCATGGTGGCCTATGTTTAAGGGACACTAATACTTGCTATAGTTGTAGGAAAGTGGGTCACAAGAAGGTTGATTGTCCTTGTAATTAAAACAAGGGTAAGAATGTACATCCACAAGGCTGGGGTGCAAATGTGGTTCCTTTAGGGAGAGGAGGTCAACTAGGTGATACCCCAAGGTATAATCGGTTCTATGCTCTTCAAGGGAGGCAAAAGGTAGATGAGGTGCCCGATGTCATCACCGGTATGTCAAAAGTCTTTAATTTGATGTGTATGCATTGATAGACCCAGGTGCCACTCTTTCTTTTGTTACTCCTTTTGTTGACCAAAAGTTTCATGTTGAGCCCAAATTGTTGTGTAAGTCTTATAAGGTGTCTACTCCTATTGTTGTATCTACTGTTGCTAGAAAGGTCTATAGAAATTGTCCTATTTGCATCTTGCATATAATATTGCCTTGTGATCTTGTTGAGTTAGATATGGTGGATTTTGATGCCATTCTTGGAATGGATTGGTTGCATACATATTATGCTTCTATTGAATATAGAACTTGTAGGATCAAATTCCAATTCCCAAATGAACTTGTCCTTGAGTGGGAGAGTCATGATGTGGTGGTCAAGGGTAGGTTTATCTCTTGCATTAAAACCCAAAAGTTGATTTCTGAGGGGTGTCTTTATCATCTTGTGAGGGTTAGCGATGTTGAGTCCAATTTTCTTCCCACAGAGTTGGTTCCAATGGTTAGTGAGTTTCTTAGTGTCTTTGTAAATGACCTTCCCAGTGTTTCTCCCGAAAAATAAATAAGCTTTGGTATAGACCTCCGTCCCGATATTCAACCCATTTTTATTCTCTCTTATCGTATGGCCCTGGTGGAGTTTAAGGAGTTGAAGGAGCAATTGAGGGATTTGTTGGTGAAGAGATTTATTAGGCGTAGCCAATCACCTTGGGGTGCACCAATGTTGTTTGTTAAGAAGAAGGATGGGTCCCTTAGAATATGCATTGACTACTAACAACTTAATAGGGTCACCATAAAGAATAAGTATCCCCTACCAAGGATTGATGATTTGTTTGACAAACTTCAAGGGGCTGGTCACTTCTCTAAGATTGATTTTTGGGTTTAGGTATCATCAAGTGAAGGTGAGGGAGTATGGCATTCCCAAGATGGCCTTTCGGACTAGGTATAGGCATTATGAGTTCGTTGTTATGTCTTTTGGGTTGACCAATGGTCTGGTTATTCTAATGGATCTTATGAATAGGATCTTTAAACCCTACCTTGATTTATTTTTGGTGGTTTTCATTGATGATATTTTGATCTATTCCCATAGAAAAGTGGAGCATATGAGCCATTTAAAGGGTAGTATTGCAAAAATTAAGGGAAGAAATTGTATGCCAAGTATGAAAAATGTGAATTTTGGTTAAAGGAGGTTATTATTTGTAGGTCATGTGGTGTCGAGAGATGGTATTAATGTGGACCCTAAGAAAATAGAGGTGATTAGGATTTTTCCTAGACCTTTGACCCCGTCAAATATTAGAAGTTTCTTGGGCATAGCGGATTACTATCAGCGATCTGTGAATGGGTTCTCTTCCATTGCTTATCCTATGACTAAGTTGAGCCAAAATAAGGCTAAATTTGTGTGGACTGATGAGTGTGAAAGGAGCTTCAAAACCTTGAAGGATAAACTTGTCTTCGCAGCTATCTTGTCTCTACTAGAAAGGTTGGAAGGGTTTGTTGTATATTGTGATGCCTCAAGAATTGGTTTGGGTTGTGTTTTGATGCAAAATGGTAAGGTGATAGCCAATGCTTCTAGAGAACTCAAACTGCATGAAAGGAATTATCCTACTCATGATCTTAAATTGATCGCCGTGGTATTTTCTTTGAAAATTTGACGTCATTATTTTTATGGGGTGCATGTTGATGTGTTTACCGATCATAAAAGTCTCCAATATGTGTTCACTCAAAAAGATCTCAACTTGAGACAATGAAGGTGGTTAAAGCTTCTTAAGGATTATGATATGAGTGTGTATTATCATCCCGGTAAAGCTAATGTTGTGGTCGATGCTTTGCGTAGGGTGTCTATGGGTAGCTAGCTCACATTGATGATGAGGGTAAAGAGGTAGCTAGAGAGATTCATCGGTTGGCTAGATTGGGGGTTAGGTTGGAAAAGGTTGATTATGGTGGTATTATGGTTGTTAATGGTTCAAAATCTTCCTTGGTTGATGAGGTGAAAGCAAAGCAAGATCTTGACCCCGCCTTGATAGAATGGAAAGTTTTGGTGAGAGATGGGACGGTGGAGGTTTTCAATGAAAGAAGAGATGGTTCCCTAAGGTACCAAGGTAAGTTGTGTGTACGTAGTGTTGATAGCTTGAGGGAGAGAATTCATGATGGGGCGCATAATTCTTCTTATTCTATTCACCCCAGTTCTACAAAGATATATGGAGGTTTGAGGAATGTGTTTTGGTAGAGAGGTATGAAGAAAGACATTGCCAAATTTTTATTTGGTTAGCATAGTTGCGAACCATTCAAAGCCGAGCATCAAAGTCCAATGGTTGGGTTGCCTAAGACTAGAGAGGGTCTTGATTTTATTTGGGTTGTAGTTGATAGAATGACAAAGTCAGCTTATTTCCTACCGGTTAAGACTACTTATAGGGCTGAAGACTATGCTAAATTATACATTTATGAGTTGGTTAGCTTGCATTGGGTACTCATGTCTATCATATCGTATCGTGGTGCTTAATTCACTTCACACTTTTGGAGGTCCTTCCAAAGAGGTCTTGGTACCAAGTTTAATCTTAGTACAGCCTTTCACCCTCAAACAGATGGAAAAGCTGAAAGAACTATCCAAACTCTTGAGGATATACTTAGAGCTTATGCTCTGGCATTTTGGGGTAGTTGGGATGATCATCTTTCATTGATTCAGTTTGCTTATAATAATAGCTATAATTCTAGCATTGGTATGGCTCCTTATGAGGCCCTCTACGGTAGGCATTATAAATCACTGGTTAGGTGGTTTGAAGTTGGAGAAATGGCTTTGTTGAGTCTATATTCAGTCATGGAAGCTATGGAGAAGGTAAGGTTGAATAGGAAGATATTGATAACAACCCAAAGTCATCAAAATTCCTATGCCGATGTGAGGAGAAGAGAGCTTGATTTAAAGTTAGTTATTCGGTCTATTTGAAGATTTCACCTATGAAGGGTGTGGTTTGTTTTGGTAAGAAGGGTAAATTGAGTCCACGTTTTGTGGATCCTTATAAGGTATTGAGAAGGATTGGCATTGTTGCTTATGAGTTGGAGTTGCCTAGTGAAATGGACTTGGTTCATTCGGTCTTTCATATGTCCATGTTGAGGAAGTGTGTGGGTGACCCAAATGCTATTGTCCCATTAGATGTTGTGGGTGTTACTGTAGACAACTTGACTTATAAAGAACTTCCAATAGAGATATTGGATAGATAAGTGAAAAGGTTGAGCAACAAGGATATGGCTTCCGTTAAGATTCTTTGGAGGAATCAACAAGTTGAAAGTGCTACATGGGAGGCTGAAGCGGACATGTAAAAGCAATATCCCTTTCTCTTTCATTCCACTAAATCCGAAGGTACTAATTCTGAGCCTTCTATGTGATTTCTTGTCTCATGTATCAGCCCTATATGTTATATCCATACATTTATGTTTATGTTGACAAATTCATGGTGATTTTGAAACTTATGTTAAGATTTTTGAAATGATGTTTAAGTGCATTATCGTATTCTTGTCGGGGATGATTCTTTCATGATTGATCTTCTTATATACATTTCTTTGACATTCGGGGACGAATGTTCTCAAGGGGGAGATATTGAAACGATCACAAAAAGTATCCAAAAATGTGTCTCAGAAGTGCCTAAAATCATAATTTCTATGTATCTCAAATTCATATGTGATATCGAATATTCGACTTCATGATCTTGATTAGAGGAAAACAATTATGTGGGAAATGGGTCTAAACCCAATTTTAGAGCAACCATATCAAAATTTCATTTTCCGAAAAATCCCTTATCTAGTGTTGATATGTGCCCTTGGCACGACATGACCATGGTGAAGACTAGTGTTATTTTTGGCCAGTTTTTGTTGTTCGGTCCAAGGCTTTTGGGTCTTGGGCCTAAGTCCTCCCATGCTTAAAAACACCAATACTTAGCCATATTTCACCTTCATGTCATACAAGACATTCACCCAGTACTCTCTCAAATACTTAGAAAAATATTTCACTCAAATTCAAGGGTTCCAAACTCATTTCCATATTCAAGAAATTCAAACAAGCTTCAAGTTCTTATCTCAATCTTCATCAAGGAATTCTCCAAATTTGAGATATGTGGGTTTTAAACATTGGTTACTTTCACCCATGGTGCCCAAGCTTTTCTTTTACATAAATTTTATATTTCTAAGTTAATTTACTTATGGGTCTTACTATGAATTTAAATATGAACTATGTTGGGGTTTCATAAAAGTGTGACTGTTTAAGCATGTTTTGAGCTATGTATCTAATATCTATTTTGAGATTTGATAAAGGGTTTCAATATATATTGCATGAGGGTATTAGAAAGTAATGGTGGGTTGATTTACTTCAAGTTTTCTTTCATGATTTCACTTTTAAATTGCATGATTTTAAACTAGTATTACACACCCACCAAGTGTTTTTATAAAATATCTAGATTAGGGTTCTTAAGTTATTGATGATCTATTGCATGGGCTATGAGTCAAGTGACTTTATGATGATGAAAGTAACGTATGAATGTGTTGATTTCATGGAAAGTGGATATAGTGTTGTAAGTAACCATACCATAGATAAGGGGTATATACCTCATCCACCTTGTCGGGTGGTGCAAATCTCGTACTACCATAGATGAGGGGTATATACTTCATCCACCTTCTCGAGTGGTGGCAATCTAGTGTAGATACCTTATCCACCTACCAAATGGGTAGTATGCGTTGCATTCCAAGTACTAAGTTGCTTGGTCTATGATGATGGTCTCTTCCTACACATGTAATATGTTCTATATAAATATGTTTTACTTCAAGCATCATTCATACATGTCGTATTGTTATCATTCTATACATTGCTTGTTATATTGCATTTTGCCTATGATGCCTATCTCTTGTTACATTGCATCGTACACACTTAGTACATTCAAAATACTAATGCACACTTTATGCCTACATAATGTTACCATGTAGGAAATAGTGCTCCACTTGATCATCATCATCATCATCCACGTGGCTAGTACAATTACTCTGAAAGAAAGTTGATGAGTCCTCAACTATGAAGTTGATGAGTCCTCAACTACGAGGACATACTTCTCTTGATTTATGCTATGTATTGGCTCTTCTTATTTTAGAAAATTATGACTATCAGGGTGAGCCCGGAGATTATCTTGGCCCCCACTCCTATCTATGTATTAGAGGTGTTGTTGGAACCCTATGATGTATTAATGCTATACTATTGGTTTGTTATGTTTCTATGATATCAAAGATTTCCTTTAGCTCCGTATTCCCTTTTTAATATCTCTTATTGTTGTTTCATTTCTTCTGCGATCAAAGATGTGTAATGATATGCTAGGAGTCTTGATTAGGGTCCCTTTGGGTTTCCCATTCACCATGTCACATCTAGGCCCTAGGCTTGTGTCGTGAGACATAGATAGAAGGTGATTGAACTTATGTGCCATTATTGTAATGTTCTATCAAAATACAACACTTTTGATGCTTCAAACTTGGAATTGTATGTGCTCTAAATGCGATGTTAGTTGTTTTTTATATGTTTTTATGTCTTATATTCAGGATTCCTGGGTTGTCCTTAATTTTTGGAAGAAAGTGCAGAAGTTGCTGATTTTGATGCAATACGAGACCTTATACGGGCTGTAGTTCACTCTACAGGCCGTAAGGTGGTTTTCATGGACAATTCAAGTGCAGGACTAATTTTTTGAAGTTGTTCTATGAATATGCAGACAAATCGTGGATTGGTTTACGAGTCATAGAATGATTCATGCCCTGAGGACAAGACATAAGGGTCTTTTTGAAGTTTCATCAGACGAAACCCCATTACGGGCAGTAAATCACTTTACGGGTCATAAAGGGGTATCGTAGATCTGAAGTCTAGTTTTCTAGAAACACTTTATGAGACCCCGACTATGGGTCGTAGAATGTAATATGGCCTGTAAACATGTTCGTAAAGCGTGATAACCCAACTATCGTATTTTGTTTAGGACATGTATTTTAAATATTATAAATAGGTTTTTTAGGTTATTTTTTATATAGTACATAGGGAACTCAACAGTCAGGGAGGAAAATAGTGAGATTGAGTAGAGGTAACATTAGAGAGTTTTAAGAAACACTTTTACTTTGATTTGATCTTTAGTCTCGTGATTCTCTTTGAAGTTTGGATTTGCTTATTCTCAATTCAATTTGTAGTGCTCTATTATGTTATTCCAATTCGTTAGTCTTGCATCCACACATATCATGAGTAGCTAAATCCAAATCTAGGGTTGTGGAACCATGAAGAACTAACAAGGTAAAATCAGATAAATCATAATTAATGGAAAGTGCACTTGTATGTACTAATTAACTCTCTTTATTTTGCATGTTTTCTGATGATGGCCATATTAGAACCCCCTAGTGTTACTGACTGGACCAAGGTAGTAATGAATAGGAAAAGAGATTAATGGAAGGATTCGATTGATATGTTCTCATCGACCAAACTGAACTGGGCCAGGGGAGATTATACTGGGACTAATAGGTAACGGTAAGTAATGCACACTATGGTGATAGGCCAAGTCACATAGTGAAATTTTCCTCTCGCCTGGACCAAAGTGTTTGGTGAATTAACTTACAATTCGGTATGCTACACACTAGAAAAATGTTAGGTTATCCGGTAATACTAAGTTAGGGACTCATGGGGAACACAATACCCTAGTTTCGCTCTATATTGATTCAACTCCTGTGTTAGTTCGGTTTACTTTTCTATTGATTATTGTAAAACCTCCCCTTTGGGGAAGTAAGTTGGTTAATGATATGCTGCCAAAATACAACACTTTTGATGCTTAAAACTTGGGATTTTGTGTGTTCTCAATGCAATTTTAGTTGGTTTTATGTGTGCTTGTATTTATATTTGCAAGATTATTGGTTGGCCTTGATTTTTAGGCAAATAGCAGAAGTTTACTGAGTCTTTGTTGTTATACGGACCCTTTACAGGTCATAGATCATTTTATGGGTTGTTGGGTGGTTTCGTGGACATGTCCAATGAGGGGTCATTCTCTAATGTTTATTCTGCAAATAGTAGACGAGTCGTAGAAGATTTTATGAATCGTAGAAGATGGCTCATTCCTGAGGATCAGAGACTTTGAATTTCAGGAATTTCATCAAACAAAACCCCCTTTACCGGTCATAAATCACTTTATGAGTCATAGAGGGGTGTCATAGAGTTGAAGTTCAAATTTTCAGCAGCTGAGTATGAGACCACAATTATGGGCCATGGAATGTAATATGGCTAGTAAAGACCTTACGTATGGCATGCCGACCAGTTCTCCTATTTTGTTTAAGACCTGAATTGTAATTATTATAATAGGTTTTTTAGATTCTTTTTCATAAAATTTCGCCTAGTACTTAGAGAACTCAATATTTAGAGAGAGAAAATTGTAAGATCATATTGGAGAGTCTTTGAGAATACTTGTGTTTGAATTTCATCCTTAAGCTTGTGATTGTTATTGAAGTTGGATTTGCTTGTTCTTAATTCTCTTGTGTAAGTGTTCAATTATGTCTTCTCAATTCATAATTCTTGCATCTACATGTAGCATGAGTAGCTAAATCCACAACTAGGGATGTGGAAACCATAAAGAACTAATAAAGTAAAACTGGATAATTCATAATTCTTAGAAGGTGTATATGCATATATTAATTAACTCTTTTCATTTTGCATGTTTTCTGATGGTGGCCAACATTAGAAACCAGCTAGTGTTACTGACTAGACCAAGGTATCAATGAATAATAAAGGAGATTAATTAATAGGATTCGATTGATGTGTTCTTATTTAATCAACCGAATTGGGCCAAGTAGAGGTTGTACTAGGACTAGTAGGTAAAAGGGTTGGTAATGCACACTATGAAAATGGGACAAGTCGCAGAGTGAAATTCACCTCTCACATTTGGCCAAAGAGGTTGGCGAACATAACTTACCATCTTGTATGTTATACACAAGAAAAGAATCAGGTTATCCAGTGATATTGAGTTGGAGAATCATGGGGAACATAATAACCTAGTTTCTTTCCATATTGATTTCTCTTTTATGATAGTTCATTTAGTTATATTTCTCATTGATTATTGCAAAACTCCCCCTTTGGGGAAGTAAGTTGGATAATTATTTGGATTGCAAATTGGTGAATTCTCTTGAGTCTATGTATTCCCTGTGGGTTAAACCCTAACCTTTGTTAGGTTCTATTTCTTGACTGCAACCGCTTTATCCTCCATAAAGGAGTTTTAGGTTGGGTGACATCAAGATTTTGGAGCCATTACCAACGAATAGGGCTAGACTTAGTGAATTCATTAGTAATTCAAGTGTTAATCCTTAGTTCCCTTATTTTACTTTTGTTTGTTGTTTTTGTTCTTTTTCAGGGTGTAACTATAGTGTATGCCCAACACTCAGAGTAAAGAAAATCCCTTAACTCCATTTGATCCAGAGATCCACAAAATATTAAGGAGAATGGCCCAAAACAACACCAATAGTATGGCTAATGTAGCTCCGAACAGTAATAACAATGAGGATGCTGAGAATGAGAACCCATCTCCTCTGTAGGACATTGCGCCATAGCTTCACGATTATAATGCCAATGCTTACCAGTGCAATCAGTATAGGCCGAAACCTATGTCTACGGAGGTTACTGGAGGTATTGTGTTGCCACCACTACCAGCATACACAAAGTTCACAATCTCGAGTGGGTTACTTCAGATGCTGCAGAACCACGGGCTCTTTGCTGGCTTACCATCAGCGGATTCTCATAGTCACCTACATAATGTGGCATTTATCAGCAAGAGTGTGATAGGAACACAGAATCTATCTATGGATATTATGGGACTTCATGTCATCCCATTATCTCTTAAGAGCAGTGCAGTATTAAGGCTATATGAGATCCTACAGAGTTTGATCACCAGCTGGTAAGACTTGCAGAAGGCCTTTTTAGGGAGGTACTTCCCTAGATTGAAGAAGCTTAACTCAAAGGACTAGATCAATAACTTCAAGAAACTTCCTGGTGATTTAATCAACGCTACTTAGGAGCGGTTCACCAAATGTCTGAGAAGACTCCCTAACCACAAGATAGTTGATGATGGTTTGGTAGAGTTCTTTTATAATGCCCTTAATAAGAATAGTTAGGCCTGTGCTGACACTATCATGGGGTCCATGTTTTTGGATCAAACATTTGCCAGGATCGTAGAGCGAATGGTAAGAATAGTCAAGATTAATCTTGCATGGGGGCAGCATGATAAAGCATCTACTAAAAGTTCATATATTGTTAATATGGGTCCGAAGCAAGCAAAGATCAATGAAGAAATCATATATTAGCTTGCCCAGATTTGCACAAGTATAGAGGTGATAACGAATCAGAGCCAAGAGAAAGTGAATGCAATTATTCATTAACCTCCACGTGCACCCATGTACGAGGAGCCATATTATGATAAGGGCACATGTTTTGTTGCTGATTAGACGGGGAGTTTTTTAACCAATGCCCAAGGGTCCAATCAGGAATATTGGCACCAAGGTCAAGGAAACTAACATCGGAACTTCAATCGAGATGTAGCTTATAAGGACAACTGCTGAGGCTACTATGATAGGAATAGGGTACAGAAAGAGATATAGATTGGGGTTGCAGAGAAGGCTTTAGAAATAGTCCTTATGTGCCACCGCATAATTATGATGCAGGTGCTAGTAGTTCCAGAAATGAGAAGATGTTTGATCGCCTGTTGAAGAAACCTGAGACACAGGATGAGACTCTAAGGGGTATAAAATTAGAGATTTCAAGTATTAATCAAAAAATAGAGTCTCACTCTATGGATATTAAATAGCTGGAATAGCCATTTGGTCAAGTGTTGACTCAACTTAATTAGCGTCACAGGGGTACAATGCCTAGAAACATAATTCAAATTCCTAGAAGAGCATTGTATAGCAGTCACTACTCGAGGCAGCAAGAGCACCATTGATTCTCTCATGCCGATTGAGGAAGAATATGTTCTAGAGGAGACAATTGCGAACAATAATATATATGAAGGAGATCATTATGGCAAGGATGGGGTAAGTAAAGCTACTAATGTGCAATAGAAGTTGAAGCCTATTCCTAGGACTCCTTCTCCCTTTTCCCTCAAAGAATCAAAAAAAGGGAAGAGGAAGGCAAGTTCAAGCACTTTCTCTCCATGCTGAAATAGCTCTCCATCAACATCGCTCTCATTAAGGCATTGGAGAATAATCTAGGGTATGCTAAGTACATGAAAGACTTGGTTACTAAAAAGTGCACGATGAGTCACGAGCTCTCCCAAGAGTTTTAGCAGTGCAGTGTTATTGCTATGAGGTCTTTGGTTCAAAAGCAAAAAGATCCAGGTGTTTTCACCATATCCTGCACTATTAGAGATGTGTCATTCGCAAGGGCACTATGTGATCTAGGTGCTAGCATTAATCTGATACTCCTTGCAATTTACAAGAAGCATGGATTAGGAGCCCCTACCCCAACTAATATGCGGTTGTTGATGACAGATCATATGGTGAAGAAGTCTGTGGAGATACTGTACGATGTATTGGTAAAAGTTGAAAAGTTCATATTCCTTGTAGACTTTGTGATCCTAGATTATGAAGTTAATTTCAACATCCCAATCATCTTGGGAAGACCGTTCCTAGCAACTAGACAAGTACTAATGGATTGGGAAGTCGATCAAATTAGGTTAAGATTGAATGATGAAGAAGTCGTCTTCAATATATGTCAGTCCATGAGGCGTCCAGATGATTTAAAGAGTGAAGTTTGGGCAATTGGTGAAGTATGAATGACCAATTTGTCTATGTTATGCCGCGACAATAAATCAAGCACAGCTTGGGAGGCAACCCAAGGTGAAGACTAACGCTTAGGCATCTAGATATGTTTGTTGACCCCTATATGTTCTATTTTATTTTGATTTTGTGCATTGGGGACAATGTACATCTTTTTTGATGGGGTATGGGTAGTTATGGGCCTCAGTGAAGTCTGAGTTACTTGGGTCCATAACTACCCTAATTTTTAATCCTGGGTTTTCTTGTATGTGTTCTTTTTCCCTATGGATATTTACTTTATATTGAACGGGAATGTTTAGGATGTTTAGATAGTATTTGTAGTATATAATACCAATACTTGTGGCATATAGCATGTACATTAGCAGCTAGATAGCAACCATTCATGTTTAGGTGTATGACAATGTTTGTTCTGAGAAGTCAGGATACATTGAGATAAAAAGCATGATCTGAGAGTCTTTTGTTGATAATGTATGCAATGCCATACGAGTGTGAGCATAATTTGATAGATTCATGTGTTTTGTGCTAATTCAGCACTTGCATAGTTACTCTAAGTTAGATGTAGATTAATTGGATTAGGATAGGATCTTAGGTCATTGTTCTTATCATTCCACTTAGGCTAAAATGACCAAGAAAAGTTATGATATAATCCTTTGTCCCTAATGTTTGAGCCTAACATATACCTATTCTTTGATAACACCTGATTATCCTAACCTTGTTAGTTGTAAAATCCAAAAATTGGCCCTAGTCCTTCCTTAAATATTGTGCACCTTGATTGAAGCAAAAAGACTAAGTTGAGGGTGGATACCAAAAGTGGTCCTGGTTCTAAGGATGGATATTGTACACCTCAACATAGGCCAAAAACCTAAGTTGAGAGTGGCTGGTGTAAGGATGAAACACAAAAATAAGGGGGTGAGTTAGTAATATGGAAAAAAATGAAAAATCATGTACTGGTGCAAAACAAATAAGTGATATCTTAGTTGTAAACTAAAAAGCAAAATGAAGTGTAAAGACAAGGCAAAAAGCTAAAAAATGAAAAGAAAGCACCCACAAAAGCTTGCAATAGGGAAAAAAGAGAATAAGGTAAAAATAACAGAGTTGGTGGGCTGAAACTATAGAAAAATGCAGTGTCAAGGAGGGTCTTTACTCACTATTTTCCTATAATATCATTCCAAAGTCGCCTGAACCTATGTACAAGCCTAAAAAATCCTAAAGTGATCTCAGTCTAGTTAATTAAAGGTCTTAATAAAGAGTATAGGGGCAAGCCTATAGTATTAGATATTACGCATGAATATTTGTTGTGAGAGTGAGTGATTTTACATAGCCCTAAGGTTAAGCATAAAAACATCATTCAATATGGGACTTCTTTCTGTGAGGGCACTTGTATTGCATTGTTGATGTTAGACCCCGTATTTCTTAAATTAAGTATAACTATCTAATTGGGAATATTGTTGTGAATGTTGTGTAAGTTGAACTCAGGTAA